>CM031237.1:444277079-444559579 GCA_018340775.1 Taxus wallichiana var. yunnanensis
TTCTGCAGTACAGGGGTTGTTGAAACAGAATGGCACTTCATCATGGAATGCTCAGCGTATGATGACATCCGCTTCCAGTACGAAAATGACTTACAAGTGGACAACCTAGATGAGTTATTTGAGGAAGCAAAGCTTCAAAGGATTGCTGGTTTTGTGCTCAAGATTCACAGTAGGCGAGAGGATTTGGAAAAGAACTTGGTTTCAGCTTAATGTTTTTGCTTTTTTTTGGTCCCTTTGACTCTTCAGTCACGTGGACGTCATTAAAATCTTTCATTCATTCATAAGGAAAGTTTTTGAAAGTTGTGGAATGTCCGTTTGTGTTGTCAATGCGACATATCTCTACTCCGGAAAATTATGCGGAGTTTTAGGGAATTTCGAATGATTGAACATGCTTGTAAGGACCATGTTTTCCGATCATTGTGTTTGGACAGTAAAAATGTAGAGGTGCGGGTTACTGATGGGAGCGAGGGCCATACTCCGAAGGTTTCAAATTAGTTGCTTCCATTCCCTATCTTACCATTAAAGCAGATCGGGGTTAGGGAACATTCGAACCATTTCAACAGTGTCATTCAAACCTAAAATTTGATCAACTCCCTTCTCAAAAGGCTCAAAAAGAGTGTTAGAAGATGAATTTTTTGCCCATGACTTGTCAAGAACACCAAAAAATAGCATGGGGTGCTGATTTTGGGGTTCAGGGAAATTTCGAATAGCATAAGGGAAAGATATTATCATTCTTACGAAAACACATGAGCACGAAGGTTACAAGGTTCCGAATTTGAAGGCTACAAAAAAATTTCAGTTTGGAATGAAGGGAATGAAACAGGGAAAGGCCATAGT
This sequence comes from Taxus wallichiana var. yunnanensis, assembly GCA_018340775.1. Lineage (NCBI taxonomy): Eukaryota > Viridiplantae > Streptophyta > Pinopsida > Cupressales > Taxaceae > Taxus > Taxus wallichiana. The sequence goes on from CM031237.1 coordinate 444,277,917, forward strand.
GGAATCACAAGTGTTAATCAAGGAAATATGGCTCAAAAATGTCAAAGTTGAAAAAGAAGATCCAAATAAACAATACATATGGCTGAAAATAACGGATGACAAGACAACAATCGGATTAATTTTACTGTTACTTTACATTGAAAGGTTCAAAGACATATAAGAGAAGAAAGCTAGATAGCGAAGATCCATATGCTTCGATAAAAAAAGACATTTTTGTTTTCAGTACATCTGGAGAAATAATTCTATTGGGTGATTTCAATGCAAGGACTGCCAATAATCAATCCCTTCAGTTGACCAGTTTAGAAGGAGGTGAAGACAATCCGTTGTGGCTTAAAGAAGAAGAGAACAAGTTTTGGGAAAGATTATCTCAGGATGGCAGTGGAGGGGTGTCACATTTTGGAGTTGAGCTTCTAGGCCTATGTAGCTTATACAACATGGTCATTTGCAATGGCATGAGAGCTTGGCCCAGGTCAGGCAACATCACTTGTAAAACATACAATGGGCAAAGTGTAGTAGACTATGTAATTTGTTCTCAAAGTTTTATCCCCACGCTTCTTGAGTTTGAAATTGGAGATTGTCCTATCGAATTAAAGTCAGATCATAGTCCTCTCTTGGTAAAGCTTGGGACCGTCTTCAATCAGCAACAAAGGAATCAGGCTCATCACATGCAAAAGGCATCTCAAAAACAGGGAAAAATCATTCTCAATAAAGAAAATCAGGGAATATTTGTTGCAGCCCTTAAGTAACAATTTCAGATAATGAGGAAAGATATAGAGAACACGGCGTCCAAGGGATTGAGTGGTTATATACGTAGTAGTCTGTTGATATCCTTAATCCAAAAGGCTCTAACTGTATATGAGAGATCTAAGCCTAGAAAGAGAGCGGCAAATACTTTTCCGACAAACCCGTGGTATCTTTGAAGAGTGTAAAGCGCCAAGAGAGCTTTGAAAGAAAATGGGATGAACAAAGAAAATAAAAAGATCTATGAGAGATTGGTACAACACAAAAAGAAAGCTATGTGTGCAAGAGAAGGACAAAATTAATTTCTCTTGGAAAACACAACCCCTAAAGGTTTTGGAAGGAGCTACAATAAAAGAAAAATACATAGAAAATAATATCACAGGTGCACATTGGTTAGAATATGCAAGGACCCTTTATGAACGTCCTCAACAAAAAGATATTCCTCCCATAATCGAGACTTCGATTGAGCTTTTTTCGATAGAAGACATCAAGCAGGGCATAAAGAATCTAGCAAGTGGTAAAGCTCAAGACATCGATGGTCTGCAGGCTGAATTTTTAAAATGGGGGGTTGAGGTCCTCACGCCACACATCAGAAAAATATTCAATGATGTTAATCAAAATGGCTTTCCGATAGAGTGGACAACTAGCGTTGTTATTCCTCTATTTAAAAGTGGTGACATTAATAATCCGTCCAATTATCGCACCATTATGATCAACCCTCTTCTTGGTAAACTCTTTGGAGGCATGATAGAGCGGAGAATCAGCAGTTGGGCCGAAAGAGAGGGTAAAAGAGCAAAAGGGCAAGCGGGTTTTCGACCTAAACACTCAACAATTGATCATTGTATCACTCTTAGGCATTTGATTGAGAAGGTTTGGGACACCCAAGGAGAAGAAGCTTTTTGTTGTTTTGTTGATTTCAAGAAGGCTTTTGACACAGTGCCTAGAAAGAAACTTTGGGACAGGATGGAGGAGCTTGGGATTCCAGATGAGTTTAGAGCAGCAGTTCATAAATTGTATGAGCAGGTCAGAGCTAAAATTAGAACCAGAGAAGGTATGTCCGAATGTTTTAGCAGCAACATCGGTGTCAAGCAAGGTTGCCCTCTTTCTCCCACATTATTTGGGTTATACATTGACAAGCTTGAAGATTGGTTAAACAAAACTGAGGGAGGAGGTATTCAGTTAGCAAGTTACGTGGTGAAGTTACTTCTATATGCTGACGACCTTATCCTAATTTCAAAAACAGCCCAAGGTTTGAGGGAACAGTTAAAAGCGCTAGAGCTCTTCTGTCAAGAAGTCGGGATGCAAGTGAACACCAGCAAAACAAAAATCATGATTTTCACCTTGAAAAGGAAAGAGAGACAAAGCATCTTCCTTTTTGAGGGGAGCCCTTTAGAAATAGTCACTGAATACAAATATCTTGGGATTGACTTTCACCACAAACTTAGCTGGGAGACTTGTAAAGCAAAAAGGATACAGGGAGGTTGGAAAGCATCTTTCCTACTTCAAAACAGGTGCAGGAAAGCTGAACTTTGGGACTGGAAAACTAAGAAAACCCTTTTTGGATTGTTGGTAACTCTGGTTGTTCTATATGGATGCGAAGTTTGGAGAAGTAGCATGTCAAATCACAGGTGGAGACAGATAGAAAGAATCCATAAACATCTAATCACAAGCTCCCTTAAAGTCAAATCAACTGTTCCTTATGAGATCTTGTTGGCTGAAGCGGGTTCTTTCTCGTTGGAAGCTTCGGCAATATCTTAGATGATAAGCTATCTGAAAAAAGTTGAAAACATGGACAACCTTCGATGGCCCAAAATAGTTGTAGATGACACTTTGGAACGCAGAAAGAAAACCTGGATGAATCGTAATACTAAATGGGGCATCAACATGCATGAGTGTCCTAATAAAGCAACACAGGAAATAAAAATTATGTGATAGAAAAGTTCGGGACTGCCATGTGGATAGGTCAGATTGGTCGAAAGAAAGCACATTATATCAGAGAATTCAATCCCACCGGGAGCATGATGAAAAAGCTTATCTAGGGGCAACTATCAAAGGTAAAGCAAGGATTCTAGTGGCGCAGTTAAGAACCGGATCGCATCATCTTCGATGTGAAACTGGTAGATGGACTATCCCAAAGGAAGATTGGGAAAGGAGAATTTGTCTCTTCTGCAGCAAAGGGGTCGTCGAGACAGAATGGCATTTTGTCATGGAGTGTTCAAAGATATATGATGATATCCGTATTCAGTACGAAAACAACCTGAGGGTGGACAGACTAGAGGAACTCTTCGAAGGAACAAAGCTTCAAGCGACAGCAGGCTTCATCCTCAAGATTCACAGCCGAAGAGCGGATATTGAAAGGAGTCTGAAATCTGATTAAAATAATTGTTTCTGTGGTCCCATAGACTCTTTAGTCTCGTGGACGTCATTAAAATCTTTCATTTCATTTCATTTCATTCTTCCTTAAATACGAGCATATCTCTTTGAAGGCCTCGTGCGTCAATATCCTCACATTTGACGCTTAGGAAATGTGCATATTTCAAAAATAGATTTCATGCCACATTAAATCTCTTCACGGAAACCTGTCATTCATTAACGAAAGCAATGAAGTCGTTAGTTCTTGAGAGTTGGGCTTGTTCTCCCTCGGTTGCTGCCACTGCTGCTCCCTCTGCAATACGGTTAAATATGGCAACACCCGCCACCTCCAAATATGGCTTTCCTTACCGAAATTGGAGCAGTGAAAGATGCAAAACACTTTCACAATCCAAATGCAAGGCAATATGCATAGACATGGGCAACTACCAGGAAAGGACAAGAAAAAAAGATAACTATGGCCTGGCAGGACTGCACGTATGTTTCTATCTCTATCACTTTCTAATGCTTATAATGTGCCCAAATTAGAGTTAATTTACTTATGAAACAGTCTATAACCATTTCAGAATTATAGAAAAATGCGTTTGTGTACAAGTTTTCTATGGGCATTGAATACCGAGATTAAATGTGTATCCAGTGGAATGCTTGTTGTTGTTGAAATGGTTGGATATGCTAGGATTATTGGAATATTTTTAAAATTGACGACAAAACGAATTCCAATCTTTGATTCTGTATGCTTCTCAGTAGAAGCTTCTGTGGTGAAGTACTTTAATGCCCATTTGTTATTAGGGAATGCTTGCCACCCAATGCCGGGCCTAAACAAAAATCATAGCTAAGACAATAGTCTCTGTCTATCCTTATTTTAAGATACGGGTGTAGGGGGAAACCCTTCCGTCAAGTTTGCTGAGATGAGACTATTGGGCTTTTACCCTTCACAGGACCGAAGTGGTTTCTAATGGGATTAGGTGGTCACCTGGTAATTGTGACTGTCTGATGATTCAGCAACCAGTGCGTCCTTTGTGCTCGAGTTTTGAAATCAGGTGCTTATTAGGTATTTGAACCCTGAGCTTCAGCAGCTTACAATAAAAAAAAATTATCAATGGTTTTATGTGACTGTTTAGCAGTGCAGTGTTTGTTCTGTACCTTGCAATCTCCTTTGGATGTTTGTCCTCGCGAACAATGTAACAAACTAAGCAGGGCCCATGTGTAAGAGCACAAATGCATAAGAGCATTGAGGTTACTTCAGGGACTTCTATGAGAGATACTTAGACTATTGCAATGAATGGTTAGCCTAGTACTTTCAGACAAATATTATACAGGGTATATGACAGCCATAAATGCACTGGTTCAAACATGAACCTAAAGATGAAAATCTTTTTTTCTTTTTTGATTGAATGATAAACATCCTAATCCTTCGGACAGCAATTGCACGGAATAACTGCCTTCATTGGCTTAGTGCCAAGGACTGAGGCGTATCCATTCCGCTAAATTAGCCCGGGGCACAAGCCTGGCCTCATCCCTTTTTGGTGTCGGGCCTTTGCACTCAACAAGAATTGATCTCTGGTGGGCTCTTTGTGAGCCAAACAACTTCACCAATGGACTAATGGCCTGTCAACAATTTTTTTAAAATTACATTGAACTAACTAGTTGGTGGATGCAAACTGCATTTATGATTATACTGTCCCTTGAATAATTTCTGCAAAACCTGTATAGCTCAATTGCTTTATCTTATATGCAATTTCAATCTTACCATTCTAGTGTTTAATAGTCCTTTAGTTACTTGCCTAGTCTATTTTAGAACTTCCAATTTGAATACCACAATCACTTTGACTTCGATTATATTGTGCTAAGCACTTATTTCTCTATGCCATTAATCTCGTCTTTGCATAATGAAGAATGTATTTCAATGTATGGCATATCCTAGCGCATGCCAATATGCTCACTCACCTTGAAAATTTGAAAGTTGAAATGCATAATATATTAATATAATGAAAATTCTTAAATAGTTTTCAATTGTGATTGAAATGCTTAAATTAATCAATGTAAGTTTGATTGCCCTAAGAAGTTTATAATGAAAGAATTTGGTCGAGATATGATAAAAGCACACCGATATCTCAAAATTCTACTATTTAATTAGTATTTTGAAGGTATATTTACACAATATAGATGTCCTATTTTCTAGGACATCTTATATTATTCTGCTCAACCCTCAACTATTTATAATCTCTTATGTGAATTACAAACTTGCCTAATAACCTGACTAACTAAACTAGTCTACAACCATTTTTTGTGGGTGTCACAAAAAATCACCCAACAAACACTCATTATAAACTAACCTAACTAACCTAACTAACTAGAGTATCTTTTTTTTAGATAGATAAACACTTTTGATCGGAGCTATGAACCGGAGTACATTCAGCCAAGATATAGCATTTAAGCTCAACAATTAGCGAACCAAAACCACCACACTTGAACACATTTCTAGCGTAGGCACTTTCGAACAGAATCCACCTCTCTGTGAAATCCGCTTGCCAGCCGTGCCACCTCAAACATTACCACCTTGAACGGGGATCGTGCCTAAGTGGGATTTGAACCTAGGTGGAGCCGGATACAACCATTCGTCTTAACCACTCCACCCGGACCTATCGCATAAACTTTGGATGATAAATGCTTTTATTATACCGAGTTATGAAGCTGGAGTGGTGGAGGAATATTTTCGCAAAGTGGGACATGAAGGTGGGCTTGGGTCCTTAATGTCCGCCGAGCAATCCGCGTTCAAGCGCCCGCTATGTTCCTCTTGGTCCATATGGAGAAGTTCGACCCCTACCTCAAGGTGTCCCCATGACCACTTATTGAAAGCATCCAATGAACTCAATGGGAATGGAACTTGGGTTGATGATTACAAACTACTTGTAACTCACCAATAGCCCAAGACCTTGAGTTCAAACTTTGGATGGTAAACGCTTTTATTATACCAGAGCTATGAACTAGAGTGGTGGAGGAGCACTTTCTCTAAGTGGGACATGAGGGTGGGCTTGGGTCCTTAATGTCCGCCGAGTAATCCGCATTCGGAGTGCCCCGCTATGTTCCGCTTGGTTCATATGGAGAAGTTCGACCCCTACCTCAAGGTGTCCCCATGGCCACTTATTGAAAGAATCCAATGAACTCAATGGGAATGGAACTTGGGTTGATGATTACAAACTACTTGTAACTCACCAATAGCCCAAGACCTTGAGTTCACTAACTAGAGTATATTATAAAATATTCTATATGTAATAATCTAAATTCCCAACCAAAATCCATTGAGCTTAATTCATAGAAAAGGCTTTGTGCTTTCTGTCATACTTAACATATGTAAATATAGAATTGTACTTCTACAAAAATATGTATTCGGATGCTTCATAAATAAAAGCTAGTGTATTTCATCATATATCCGTCACACTCTTTCATCTATCATTCTCCTCTGTTTGATTGAAACATGAAAAGACACGAGTGACTGCACATAAAGGCAAATTTTTATCCCCATAAGTCTTTTCTCTTTTTGATCCCAAGTTTTGAATTTTTTAATGAAGAGCAAGCACTTCCTCTTTGGCATAGTCTTCCGATATCAGATTTAATGCTATGGAGGGGAAAAGGGCGAGTATAACCCATTTTGTCCAACTTTTACACCATTGTTGGTCCATAGACCTGCCACTGCATTTTCTGTCTTGATACGTAGGTATGAGATTTCAGAATTCTCAATTTCCATCTTACTTTCTGAATGATATTGTTTATTAGCCAATCATTGCATTGCCCCTTTTTGATTGCTTCAATAGTTACGCATTGAGGTCCCTTCCACCAAGTTTTTATCATTCGTTTTTGTTAGGTTTTCCTATTCTTCTATGAGAGATAAGTTCTTTGGTATGGGTACGGGGCCTCCTACTATTTTTGGACTCTAGGTACAGCATGACTTGGGTACGTCCATACAAAAAATAATTAAAAAACATAAACTACATTGAAATATAGAAATTATAGACAAAATAAACAAAACTAACCATAATAGCAACTTGTTTTGATGTTTTACACACAATGGTATAAAATGCAATAAAACTTTGACCTATTTCAGATTACAAAAGTAAAGACAATTAACACAACAATTTGAATTGTAATGTTAAAGGTAAATTCACAATTAATCGATTATGAATAGACAATACAATAAAGGGAATAAGATGCCCAACTTTATATATTGTCCTTGGATCTTAGACATCGCTTACAATGCTAGAAACAACATAAAAGTGTGTCGTAAAGGAATCAAGTGAAAATTAGGGTTAGAGATCTATTTGGACATTGTGGACAAAGCCGAACACCTATGTCGACGACACTGCAGGTTTGCCGATAGTGTTTGTGAAGGGGTATAGGCCTGAAATTGGCTAAAGCCCTTCACTTGTGTTTACGATCTGGTTTTTGATGTGTTTGAACCCTTTGATCTAATGTGACAATGCCTATATGATCTCCTCTTGTCCAAACCCTAACCATGCGTGCTTGATAAACACCTTAAAAAGGGTTAAGCTTTTTGGGTTGTATTGACCTCAACACACACTCATGATGGTTGAGCGTTGCTTACGTACCACTACTCTGAAGAGGCCTCAAACCACACATAGTTCTCCCACCTATGTGAATGTATGAATGTGCAAAATCATGTGCAATCTAGATGCGATCCTTCTTTTGAACCATGACACTTGGCACTGCATACAAATTTGATTTCTTTGTATTCAGTGGACTATTTTAGGGATGCTCTTTGAAGATTTGAGATGTGTCTATGCCTTATGTGTAATGATCTCCAAGTTGTATTGACCTCAACACACACCCATGATGGTTGAGCATTGTCTATGTATCACTACTTTGAAGAGGCCTCAAACCGTGTTTAGTTCTCCCACCTATGTGAATGTATGAATGTGCAAAATCATGTGCAATCTAGATGTGATCCTTCTTTTCAACCATGACACTTGGCACTGCACAAATTTGATCTCTTTGTATTGTATTCAGATTTGGTTCAAGTGGACTATTTTAGGGATGCTCTTTGAAGATTCAAAATGTGTCTATGCCTTATGTGTAATGATCTCCAAGATGTGTGAGAATGCCTTAGGTGCTTGAGAGATGTGTGAGGTAATGAATGACCTTAGGGTCATTTGTTTATGTAGATGACTCTTCATTAATTTTCCGTCATTGTTGATCTATGAAACATGTTTAGGCTGACCTAAATGATTATGCCCAGAGTTGAAAAATAGTGTTGGCCACCAATACACTACAACAAAGTGAGACACTTTGATTAAACAATAGAGTTCAAGGTTTCCAATATTGTGCGGAGGCAAGGAATAAGGATGTTATGATTAGAGAATGTCTATTAAGGATTCTTAAGGTGTTCTTGTATAGACTGAGATCATCTAGAATGAATATGGTTGGTAGATATAGGAAACCAAGACAATGTCTATTAAGGATTCTTAAGGTGTTCTTGTATAGACTGAGATCATCTAGAATGAATATGATTGGTAGATATAGGAAACCAAGACAATGGATGAGTAAATGGATAGGAGAAAAGTGTGCTCAAGAGTCAAATATATGTCAATTGTCCAAGTATGCCAAAGAATGCCAAAACTGATGTTGCCAAGTGTTAAAGACCAAATTTAGATGTCTACAGCTGCCCCCTTATAATCTAGTATTTGAAAATTATATTAAAAGGATTTTTATAACGTGTACTCATGATCAATGCAATGGGTGTTGATAGGTGTAACCGGATGTGCAATTCGCCCTATGTGAAAGTTTGCGAGCAAACATATGTGATGTCTTATAAAGATAAGGAAACTAAAATATATGGAACTATTGAAAATGATTAAAATTGCAAAGCTAAGGAGCAAATACACCTGATGGTATACGAACCAAGTTGCCACTTGTTGAACTTAATTGGATAGTCTTGAGGTAAAAATTCCCTAGGAGATGTTGAACTGGAGAGTTGAGTGTAAAGGCTGCAGCTGCCACTTAAGAAGGTGGTGCTAGAAGTTGAGAGTTGCAGAAGTCCCGACCACATTGTGTCTTAGGTGTCTAAATAACCCAATTTGTAATGGAGAAAAGTGACCTAGCCTCATTATCTTCTTGGCTAAAGAATTGAACAAGGGTGTAAGGATAACAACCTCTACTTATGGGACCCCAAATCAGATTTGAGTGTAAAAATGTATTGTCTGCTGCAAACTGAAATTTTATCCTTAGTGGGCTTACGTAGTACCAACGCTACCATTGATCCCAAACTTAGAAATAGAAAGTGCTTAAATAGATAAAATTCATGCCCTGTGTGATCAGTTTCTCCCTAAAGGTGAATGTGCCTCTTCAAAATGTAATAATGCTACCTCAAGATGGATGAAATCCATGCCTCATGTGATCAACCGTCTCTCAAAATCATATAGAATGTTTCAAATATCTCTCAAAATCATGTGAAATGTCTCAATATGCTCAATCCAACCCATTTGAATCATATAATGTCTCTGAATGTTAAATGATCTACTTAACATTGCCTGATTCTCTGAAACATCAAAATGTAATCACGAATAGGTTTGTCAAGGTTTTGTTGGAGAGTAGAAAGGTATTCAAATGTGAGCTTAGGACCCTTAGTAACACTGAAATGAGCTAAGAATGCCTCTTCAAGTTGAATCTATGAATATATGGATCTGCTAGGTAATGAAAAAATGATCTAAGCCATGATCTATCAAAGCTTCTATGAAAAGTTTTGAGTAGTACTCTAACATTTTGAGCATAGCTTCCAAGTTAAGCAGAAAAGTGTTTAAGGTGTAAGCGAGGATTTCCAAATCTGGCAAATAAATGAAAATCAAACATGATCAAGTCTCGTGGATAAGGAAACTCGAGCACCCTACAAATCATAGGCTGGCCATAGATGACATCATGATTTACCTTGGCCGTAGGTGTAATAGATTTTGGGATAGAGCTTGAACGTGTTTTTGTAAGTCCTCTACTATGTGCATTAGAGAAATTATTTCAGTAGCCAAAATTATAGTTGTTTGAAGAGGTACATTGAAAGTTCTCATTTCATCTTTGTTTTTGAGCATGGGAGTAAAACGCTCTTTAGAAGTATGTGGTGTTGAAACACTAGGTTTTGATTTATAAACCTTATTTGCGTTGTGATGCAAAGTATGTGGATCTTTATTGCTATGCAGCCAATGTCTAACTTGATAACATTTGGATGGGTCTCAACCATCTGCTTAAGCGTATTGGCCAAAATATCCAAAGATCTATTTAGCTCACTATGTATATGTTCCACATCATGGGGATTGTTGTCATCTCTAGAAGAATAATTAGTGTTATTTCCATTATACACATTGGTTTGTTCTTTTCCTCACTAAATTCATACAAGGATATATTGTCATTTACCAATCTAGATATTGTCGTTGTCCATATGATTATGTAGGACATTGTCATTCTAGTAGCAATAAGGTACAACATGATAAGAAGAAGCTACCATATTAAGGAACGATGGTTTTAAATCACTAGTCATTCTAGAAGGGTTTGAGAGTGAAGAATGTGCACAATTGAATAGGGATCAAAACCCCAAAGGAATCAAAGATGATACAAATTGTTGTAAACCTCTAAAAACAGGGATTGTGAATGTGAATAATTAGTCTAAGATTAGACCTAAAAAGGGTAAAATTGAAACCCTAATGTGAAAAGAAGAATTTGACAATAAACCTTAAGAGGGGAAATAATAATTTGGCATCACCCTAAAATTAGATCCTTGAAGGGGAAAATTTGAAATTCTAATGTAGAAGAAAAATGTAAGGTTTTACGTCAATCTAGTGAATCGAGACTTGGCAAGTCTCTATGAGGAATCGTAGAACCGGGTTTGAGATAGCCTTGGTGAGGTTTTGGAAAAGGTTCGGTAGACTCGGCATGTCTCGTAGGTGAGTCTTGTGAGTCCTTCCAAACTCTTGACGCTGACTGGACTCGTGAGTCCCGCATCTAGACTTGTTGGGCCAGCGATTTATTTTTTCAAAAAACGCAACACAAAAAAAAGAATTTAGGTTCTTGCATTATGACCTTGGAGTAGATTGTATGGCGGACTAATGATGGAGTTGTCATTTTATAGGAATATAAGGCTTATATTTAACATTAAGTTAATATTAGTTAAATATTAACTAATAAACGGTTGTAACCACTTCAACCATTTTGTAACCATCTCTCACATAATAAAATGACGGACACACAATGATAATGTGTGCATTCTGATTCCTCTTCATTATTTATTTGTTCACATCTTCTAACATTGGTATCCATTGGTGCTTGATAGGGTTTGTAATTCAAATAAAAGATTGCAAATCATGAACAGAAGGCTGTGCAAATGTCATTTCAAGACTGGATCATGAAAATTTCATTTGCAACACAATATTTATGCTAGAAAATTTGTGACAGTTGCATGAGGGCAAAAATCGAGGGTATCCGCAATCATTGTGAACTTAAAATAAGCCATTGAAGAAGTTACAGCTGGAATTTCCGCCTAGGACTCGCAATATGCAGTCATTTGTGATTGTAAATCAACGAAGACACTGGAAGCATTAACCCATGTGGAATTTTAGGGGTTTTCCTTGTTTTTAACGAATAATTTATGAGCTAACAAAATCCCATCTTAGTTTTGTCTTCTCACCACAAAACTTCCTTGTTCTTCTTTAATGATATTGTGTATTTTTAATGTATTTTCCACAACGTTTCCAAAATCTTAGAAATTGTATTACATAAAGAAATTGGTTTGAATGCAAAATAGAAATTTGTATCCTCCTTTTCTGCGATCAAGAGTAGGAAAGTATTCCATTCTCTTAAAACTAATTTTTCTATTTGGATTCTTCTGTTACTTTTGTTACCTCCATGCCTACAATATGCCAAAATTTATGGAAGAATCTTGCTTGATAGCCATATGGACTTGGGCCTTTTTGTGCACCTAGACCTCCCACTGATTTTCTTACTTCTTTTGGATCCACTTCTTGCATTAACAATTTATCATCCTCTTTTTAAATACTTCCTAGCTTCTCTTTTTATTTCCTTAATTCTCTTTTATGGACTTTTCTTCTGGAGCCTTTAGTTTGTGTATATTGTTTTTTTCTTTTAGACTATTGTTGATAAAAGAAATAATTTTTGTTTTTGTCTCCCTCCTTCAACCATTAATATCTTCGGTTTCTAGAATACTTTTTTCTATTCTTAATACTCTTTGGAGCTCTGTATTTTCGTTCTCTTTCTATTGCAATGCCTCAGTCATCCCTTCCTCCCTTACCTCTTTTTGAACTACATTAACTTCTTCCATTTCTTGATTCAATTCTTCCTTCTTCTTTACAAAGAGGTTTCCAAAGTGTTTTTACTCCATTCTTTGACTTTATTCTTCATGACGTAATATTTTTGTTAATTTAAACCGTTTTGAACCTGTAAATCTTTTCCCAGCCATTCTTTTAGCTTATCTTTTAAATCTGGGTCTTATGTTCACATCATCTCGAACTAGAATGGGATACTTGGTGCTTTTTCGTCATCATATATACTTAGAGATATTGGCCAATGCTCTAATCTTGATTTCATGAGAATATTTGAATCCATCTTGCCATATACCAACCATTTCGGATTTATTAGGAACCTATCCAACATTTCTGGAATAAGTTGGTTCACTTGTCTTCTATTATTCCAAGTAAATTTCTCTTCTTTGGTTCCACATTTCAAAGACTCCATTCATTGCCAAAAGAATTGAAATTCATCATAATTTTTCCTAGAGGATTGTTTCCTCCTTTCTTCTCTCTACTAACATAATGGTTGATTGGTTGTGGATGAGTATGTTTTCTTGCTCGGTCTCTCCTCTCTTCTTATGTGGCTTAAAAAGTCCAAAAAAATCCCTTTACAACAACTCTAAAAATGTTTTACCGTCTCAAGTCAGTTTACATCATCTCGAACTAAAAAGGTATGCTTGATGGTTTTTCGTCATCTTGAATACTTAGAGATATTGGCCAATGCTCTGATCTTGATTTCACGAGAATATTGAATCCATCTTGCCATATACTAACCATTTTGGATTTATTAGGAACTTATCCAACATTTCGGAATAAGTTGGTTCCCTTGTCTTCTATTATTCCAAGTGAATTTCTCTTCTTTGGGTTCCACAATTCAAAGACTCCATTCATTGCAAAAGGAATTGAAATTCATCATAATTTTTCTAGAGGGTTGTTTCCTCCTTTCTTCTCTCTACTAACATAATGGTTGATTGGTTGTGGATTAGTATGTTTTCTTGCTTGGTCTCTCCTCTCCTCTTACGTGACTTATTTTTTTTTAAATTCCCTTTACAATAACTCTAAAACTTTTTTATTGTTTGAAGTCAAATACACCTAATTAGTACGTCTTGGAGTTGTTTCTACAATTCAAAATCCTCATGTCCATGTAAAACTTGATCCCACATTGGCTGGAAGGCTTGGTTTATCACACCATATAAATTCAATATACCACATTCCTTATGCCAATGGGGGTGATGCCACATTAGAAGTGGCCCTACTAAGATAATGGTTGATTGGTTGTGAGTGAGTATGTTTGCTTTGCCTCCCTCTTTTGCATCTTTAAAAATCCAAAAAAATTCCCCTAGAAAAACTTCTAAAAATACCTTACCATGTCAAGTTAAATGGGCTTAATCTTTGTCTTGGAATTGTTTATGAATTTTAAATCCTCGACTTACGAGAAAAACTTAATCCCACATTAGTTGGAAGGCTTGGTCTGCTGTGGGCAACTTATAAACTTAATAAGCCATGATCTTTATCTCAATGGGGGTAATGGCACAATTCAAGTGACACTCCGACTAACATAATGGTTGATTGGTTGCGAAGGGCTATGTTTGCTTGCTCGGCCTCCCCTTTCCTCTTCTCGGTGTAAAAGAACAACAAAACCCCCTTACAACAAGCTTCTAAAATGCCTTACTATCTCAAGTTGAATATGCCTAATTTGTGCGTCTTGGAATTGTCTTTATGACTCTAAAATCCTCATATCTACCTAGAAACTTTATCTCACATTGGTTGGAAGGCTTGGTCTGTGGCAGCATATAAACCCAATTTACTATGATCCTTATGCCCATGGAAGTGATGCCACAATGAAAGTGGCTGCCCTTAACTAACATAATGGTTAATTAGTTGTGGATGAGTATGTTTTCTTCCTCGACCTTCATTCTTCTCTTCTCGTGGCCTAGAAAATCCCAAAAATCCCTTTACAACAAGCTTAAAAATGCCTTACCATCTCAAGTGAGATAATTGTTCTTATGACTCGAAATTGTCATATTTACATAAAAACTTAATCTTACATCGGTTGAAAGGCTTGGTCTCGTGACAACATATAAACCCAATATAACATGATCCTTATTCCAATAGGGGTGATGCCAAATCGGAAGTGGATCTCCTACTAACACAATGGTTGATTGGTCAGTGCATGAGTATGTTTTCTTGTGTGGCCTATCCTCTCCTCTTTTGTGGCTTAAAAAGCAAAAAAGCCCTTACAAGAAGCTTCAAATTTTTTTCGCTATCTCAAGTTGGATGTGCTTGATTTTTGATTCTTGGAATTGTTTCTACGACTCTAAAATCCTCATATCTACATAAAAAATTAATCTCACATTGGTTGGAAGGCTTTCTCGCAGCAACATATAAACCCAATAGACCATGATCCTTATGCCAATGGGGTTATGCCTCGATTGAATTAGTTCTCCTACTAACATAATGGTTGATTGGTTGCAGATGAGCATGTTTGCTTGCTCGACCTCCCCTCTCCTCTTCTATGGCTTAAAAAATCCAAAAACAATCCCCTTACAATAAGCTTCTAAAATTCCATATTAGTCTATGCATCTTAGAACTGTTGTTACAACTCTAAAATCCTCATATCTACGTAAAACCTTAATCTCACATTGGTTGTAAGGCTTGGTGTGTGGCAACATATAAACCCAATATACCATAATCTTTATGCCAATGTGGGTGATGCCACAATGGTAGTGGCCCTAACTACTAACATAATAGTTGATTGGTTGCAAATGAGTATGTTCGCTTGCTTGGCCTCCATTCTCTTTTGTTGTGGCTTAAAAGAAAAACCATTTACAACAACCGTCTAAAAATGCCTTACTATCTCAAGTTGGATATGCCAAATCTTTGAAATTGCTTCTACGACTCTAGAATCCTCATATCTACATAAAAATAATACCACATTGGTTGGAAGGCTTGATTTGTGGCAACATATAAACCCAACATACCATGATCCTTATACCAATAATGGCAATGCAAAAATGGAAGTGGCCCTCCTACAAACATAATCGTGATTAGTTGTCATGGATGAGTATGTCTCGCTGATAGGCCTCCTCTCCTCTACAATGGTTTAAAAAATAAAAAAATCCCCTTACAACAAACTTATAAAAATGCGTTATTATATCAAGTCGGATATGCCTAATCTGCACACCTTAGAATTGTTAGTTTGAGGCAACATAGTAACCCAATATACCATGATCCTTATGCTAATGGGGATATTGCCACAATGGAAGTAGCATTCCTACTAACATAAGGGTTGATTGGTGGCGGATGACTGTTTGCTTGCCCCCTCTCCTCTTTTGTGGCTTAAAAATCCCTTCTTACAACAAACTTCTAGACATGCCTTACTATGTCATGTCAGATATGTCTAATCTATCCATCTTGGGACTGTTTCTATGAGTCTAAAATCCTCATATCTCCATAAATACTCATTCCCACATTGGTTGAAAGGCTTATTCTGCAACAACATTAAAAATTTAATGTACCACGATCCTTACACCGATTGGGGTAAAATGCCATAATGGAAGTGGCCGTCCTACCAACATAATGGTTGATTGGTTGTGGATAAGTTTATTTTCTTTCTCGGCCTCCACTCTTCGCTTATGTGGCTTAAAAACTTAGAAATGAAAACTTACAACAAACTTCTACAAAATGCCTCACTATCTCAAGTCGGATATGTCTAATCCATGCTCTTGGAATTGTATCTATGACACAAAAGTCTTCATATCATATCATATATTGGATTTAAATTTGCATTAAAATCTCTATCAATTATCTAGTAAGTAGCTTTATACATTTATGGAATGCATCCTAATTCTTTTCAACACTTAATTTTCTCATTGTCTTGCATTGGTCTATATACCTTTGATAATAAAAATTGTAAATTTAAAGGAAATCCTTGAATATTATATTATGGAACTATTACCTAAATTCAGTTTGTAGAGTTCATAGGATTGCATAGCATGACTATCTCTTTGCCCTTCACACTAATTTTTGAACCCTATCAATTTCTCTGCATCAATCTTGGTTTCTTCAAGAAGTATATTGTATGGTCTCTCCTCCTCTATTAGTTGCCTTAGTAGGCAACACTTATTAGGGGCATTGAGGTCCCTGATATTTGAACTTATGATTATTATGACTAGTGTAGGGAATTTCTCCCCAACTATAGCATGCTTTCATTTTCTTCTGACTTCCCTTGACAATTTCTAATTGGGCCTTGTTTTTTTTTGTCTTCTACCTTTACCCGTGTATCTGATAATATGTTGTTTGCTGGTCTTCTTTGGACCTGATTTATCTGTGAAATTCTGTTGGTTTGACTCTTCTGATTTTATATTTACTTTGCCTCCTTTTTGTTTGATTTTGCTTTTTTGTTCAGCCTTTTGTTCTCTATTTTCTAGGGCATGTGGTTCCTTATCACTTTTTTTTCTCTCTTTGGAAATTGAGTTTCCTAAACCACTTCTCTAGTTTCCTTCTCTTAATTTTGTTTTTTTACCCCGAGGTGTCAAAATATCCTCTTTATTTCTCCATATCATCTTCATTTCCTTCATTGCGAGGCCTATTCATGGCATATTTTTATCTTCCTAAAGCTAGTCTTTCCTTTCTCAATTTTTTTCGATATTGTAGGTCTCATTAGTTTTTTCCTCCCGATCCTTTGTTTGCAATTTTCTTCGTAATTGTTTCATTGTTTGATTCCTTTGGCTTGTGATCACTCTTCAGCCTTCCCTACTAATGGTTTTGGCATTTTCCCAATTCCTTTTGGTTATTTGCAAAAATTTCCTCCTTTGTGCTCAAAAACACATGTTTCCTTTCATAAATTTCCTCTTTATGACTTCCCCAGCCAGCCTCACATCCGAGTTGATTCCCTCCCTCCCATTGCCATATTTTCACCCACACCAACGTGAGGAATGCCATTCTTGCTATGAGTTAGTAAAGTTGGGGATGAGGAAGGGTTCCAAGTGGAACTTTTCAAACATGGGCGGAAGACACTCCTTAGTTATCTTGTCGTCAAAATCGCCGGGCGCTCCCCGTGGGATTCGTGACATGGACTAACCACCTCCCGTGGATGGACTAATCGCCTCCCTTGGATTCATTAACTCGCGATCATACGGAGATTAATGCCTGTAGGTTTTGGTCTAATGGCAATCGTTTCCAACAATTGGTATCAGAGCGAAAGGTCATGGGTTCGAATTCCCTTGGGTAACTGCTGAGGGGGGGTTTGTCGTCAAAATTGTCAGTGCTCCTCGTGGGATTCGTGACATGGACTAACCGCCTCCCGTGGATGGACTAATCGCCTCCCTTGGATTCATTAACTGTGGCGATTGTATCGGAGATTAATACCTGCAGGTTTTGGTCTAATGGCAATTGTTTCCAACACCTCTCCCTCCCATTGCCATATTTTCACCCACACCAACGTGAGGAATGCCATTCTAGCTATGAGTTGCAGTAAAGTAGGGGATGAGGAAGGGTTCCAAGCGGAACTTTTCAAACATGGGCGGAAGACACTCCTTAGTTATCTTGTGGACCTCTTTAATCAGGTGGTTTGTACGGTTTCCCAGAGTCTTGGTCCCACCACATTATCCACCCCATACACAAGTCGGGGCCTACTTCCGACCCCAACAATTACAGGACTATCATGGTGGGTCACACATTCTCCAAGCTCTATGCTACAGTTCTTCACTGCAGCTTTCCGAGTTCCTCAATTAGTACCGTTGCAGAGCTAGGGGAAGGCGGGCTTCCGGCCGACTTTCCAGACTATCGATCACATCCTCACTCTCTTCGGCTATTATCGAGGAGGCCCGCCACCGCTCCTCTAGAGTTTTCTGCTGTTTTGTGGATTTTCGGAAAGCCTTTTGACTCGGTTCCACGGGGAGCCCTTTTCCGTAGGCTCAGAGATATAGGCATCTTCGAGACTCTTCTTACAACCATTATGCGCCTTTATGAGGAGGTCCTGGGCCGCCTTCGCACCTCTGTTGGCTTGTCCGCATTCATCAAGAGTACCATTGGAGTCAAACAGGGTTGTCCCCTCTTTCCTACCTTATTTGGGATCTACATTGATGAGCTTGAGGTTTTTCTCAGAGATCACATCCAGGAGGGTGATGGTTGTCTTCTGCACCATGTTTTGATCCACATTCTCCTCTTTGCAGATGACGTAGTTCTCCTTGCCTTCTCGGCTGAGGGCCTCCAGAGGTAGCTGGATGCCTTAGCCCTATTTTGTGACCACAGGCAACTGACAGTGAACCTTGGGAAAACAAAAGTTATGGTTTTCAATTGTCTGAAGACTTCTGACCTCCACTTCTTCTTTAGGGGTGAGGAGATTGAGATCACTTGCTCTTACACATACCTGGGGATCCTATTCTCTGGACCTCGTTTTAGCTTCGTCCTGCTGTCCAACCCCGAGTCAATAAGGGGTATGGTTCTTTGGCAATTCTTGAGAGAATGTTTTCGTCACCACTTTCAGGACATTCTTTCCAAGATGTCCCTCTTCGATTCATTGGCAGCCCACGGTTCTTTACGGTTTGGAAATTTGGGGTTCCTCTCTTTTGGATTTGACTAGGCTACCATTGAGCGTGTTTAGATCCTCATGCTTAGGCGTATTATCAGGTGCAAAGAATTTGCCCCTCACAACATTATTCTTGTTGAGTTTGGGGCTCACCCTTTTCATTTGGAGACCATCTTTAACCTTGTGTTGTTGCACCGTATTCGAGGTTTTTCTAGCTCTTCTGTTGACAGGGACAGGTACATTTACCTTGCCTACACTCCTCTGAAGCTATTGTATCCTCAGATCATAGCTGGTATGCCTGCGTTTCTCGCCTTTTCGAGTCCATTGGCATTTGGGTGGACCGTCTCCCTCCCTTCAACTATTCTCTAGATGCCCCCGCCCATCTCCTACCGAAACATCATAACCTTCATAGAATAATCAAAGATGATATCTACAGACAGTTCATTCAACACACCTGGACCAATTCTCCGGGGGGGCTATGTCCGAAGATGTCCTTCTATGCGGCACACTTTCTTGAGATCCGGGATGGGGTCATTATCAGACCCATGTACATTTCCCGACATTGGTTACAGGTCCTTCGTATCTCTCTGGGTCAGTTTAGAGTGGGCTCACACCGTCTTCGTGTGGAGACTGACCATCACCTAGACCGCTCGGAGCGGACTTGCCTTCTTTGCTCTCTCGAGGAGGTTGAAACTGAAGAACACTTCATTTTCTCGGTGTCCTGTTTACTACGAGATTCGAGGGAGATTCCATTGCCTGTTCCGTGAGCTTCCTTCCTTCACCGCTTTCTTCAGGTACTATGATCAAAGATGTCTTGCTCTTTATCTTCAGGAGGCCCTCAGGCTTCGGGACAGGCTCCTCCACCCTCCTCCCAGATGGATTAATACTAGACAGATCACCTCTTTCTTCTCGGTGCTCTCCCAACGAGAGGCACCAAATGGCATCTAGACATGAACGGACTCAGCCGGTTCGGATGCGCACAGTCTCGAGACTCCATTTCTCCCACCCGTGGCTCCCCGCCTCAGGCACGTCTCGGGGCCCCTCCACATAGACAACGATCCACCAGCTTACAGGGAGGCTCCGCCTTCCTTCCGGCCACCTGCTTCCCAGACATTCCACAGTCTCAGCTATTGGTCATCGGGACGCATGAGTTACTTCCATCCGGCCTTGAGTGTTAGGTGATGTTGTTGGGGGTGTTGCTCCTTCCGCTCCCCCCACATCGTCATCTTCATCTTCTTCTTCTTCTCGGCTTCTCGGCATTTGCTGCCTCCTTCTCTTCCTCTTCTTCTCTCATTGTATTTCGGGTGACCCCTTTGGGTCCTCTTGCTGGGTTTTGTTTGCTTTGTACTTTGCAGTCCCATTGACCTAATTTTGTGGTCATGTGTTGGACATTAATATTATTATCTTATCTTATCTTATCTTATATAATTATGTGATAATTGTTCAGAACCCATTTCTTCCTATTCTCCACCCATTAGTCGCTTTTTTTTTTTGTTGCTTTGGAACCCATATTATTTCCAATTTCCTTTTGAATTTCTTTTGTTGAGGCTTCATTGTTGAGAGAGAGCTTGCCTGTTTATTTACTATTCGATGTTGCATTGGAATATATATACAACAAAGCCTTTTCAAATGCCCTTTTTCTTGATTGAGATGACACCCTATGGAAAACATCCATAGTCTAACTTTTGATGCCAAGTTCCTAAGCATGTAAAAATATTTAATTGTTGGTGGAAGAGTTTTGGAGTGATATGTTTTAACACAAATCCTTGCATACGTGGCTAGGGCTATTTTCTTTGTGGCATCAACCATATTAATAAACTCTCCAATAAGATTTCGAATTGTAATAACCCTTTTGAGGGTTTCAACCAAACACACCAAATGCAGATCTGAAATTTAAATTGCAGCAGACTGAAAGAGTAAAATCAGCGACTTGAACTATCACCAAAAATGCCAAAAATCACCACAAAACACCACAAACCAACTCGCCAATATTTTATGGAATATTAGAAGCCAAAATCACAAAGAAATGTTGAAGAATACACTGCTGGAAATTAAATATGAACTGGAAATTGCAGCCACAAGAAAAATATGAAATATGGGTCTAGAAACCCTCTAAATTCATCAAACTTCAGATTCCGCCTTTAAAAATATTACAAATCAGATTATGAAACCAAATTTCTCAAATTCTTCACCAATAGCTCCAAACCCTACCCAAGGTAGGTCGCTCCACCCTAAATAATTCAATTACTAGCTAGAAATTACAAATAGATCTTCAAATCAACTCTTCACTTCAAGACCAAACAATGATGAAGGGTTTTCGTCCTTCACCCAAGCCACATGAAGGGTTTTCGTCCTTCAATGAAGCCTCACAAGAGGGTTTTCATCCTCAAGTGGATGAACAAGGAGCAACAAGCTCACAATGCCCAAGTAGAATAAAATGCGCCAAGTTTAGATACAAATGATGCCTCTAATCTTCTTTTATATCCTCCTTTTTGCACCTGTATAATGTAAGAAAACACTGAAGGAAATATAAAAATATTAGATAAAATATATTATAAAGATGCTCAAGGATCTTCTCCTTCATTTTTGCTTCTTTGCCACAGAGAAGGAATGACAAGAAGACCAAATATCAACTCTTAAGTGGGAAAAATGAACATTACACTAATATTTGTTATTTCATATTTCGATGGTAATCCAAACCATAGTTCAAAAAATCATATTCTGCAATTACTCTAAGCAGGTCAAATTTTGACTCGGAAATCAGGAATCGGCAATTTCTCGGCATTAATCGTCAACTTTATCGCTAAAAAAAACTTCTAAATTCATAAAAAAACTTAAATTAAATGCAAAACACGAATTTCAAAACCCTAGTAGGCTTGAAGAGTCAAAACCCTAGCAAAACTTGGGGGCAAAATTGCAAGTCAAATCACGGAAGAAAAATTACTGAAAAATGCTATGAAATGACCTTTTCTTTTTTGGTTTGGATTTGTCATACCATGCATTGCGATTTTCCACGATTCTCAAGGTGGTTTTTGGTGATTTTTCACAAGTTTTATTGTCGGAAATCGCTGCTTAATCGCTAGAAAAGAAATTGCATTTTTTCGAGGATTTATCGTTTTGCTTATCTGTCACAATTAATTGTGATTTATCACCGATAAATCACAATTTTAAAAACAGAGATCCAAATAACCTAACCCATATGGTTGATTTTTCCATTATTTCCTTGAATGAAATTTTGGTGTCCATTGCCATAAATATTGTCATGCATCTTTTATAAACCAAGGCCCAAAACCCTATCTCTATCCTCTAAACTTTCAAACATGGCTAGGAAGAATTCCTTTGCTAGGAATCTTATTTGTACATTGCTTCCTCAATTTCTATCCATTTTTTACAAAGTAGGCTAATAACATATGAATTTTCTAATTAGGGATTTGCTAGTCAGAAATCTTACATCTAGTTTTATTGATTCATCCTAAATCACTAGCACTTGGGTTTCTTTAGCCATTTTGACTACTTTAAAAATCCTACTATGATCTACTAGTTTCTGCTCCCTTTCCTTACTTTCCACTTTTGTTTTCTTTGGAGCCTCTCATTCCTTGTTATTTTCTTTTTATCTGAAAATCCCCTTCCATTGTGATGGTTTGTTGTTCTTTTGGTGTTCATAGGACTTTCCATCGTCATCTATTTCTCCTAGGTGAGTTCACTTGTCTACTTTTGCTTCTATCTATGGTCTTCCCTATTTGATCCTTATTCCAATTTCTCCATTTTCTTTTTGCAAATCCTCCATCTCCTTTTGCTGGCTAATCAAGTATTCATACTTGGCAAATACTTGCAGGCCAATTTTTTTGACTCAGCAATACTCAACAGCTTAAAATAAACTTTTTTAAAAAATATAAAATTTATGCAAAATACAGTTCCAAAATGTATCAAACGAGTTTGTAAAACATTGGGAAGTGTTTTCTATTATATATGAATAAAAATACAATACAAAATCACATCATCATCCGAAGACAACAACCAACTGATAACTCTTATGAATTTATGATGCTTGTCATTGAAAATCATCATCATAAGTTGCATATTCATGCAAGTTACAAATTACAAGAATTTACAATTTCCTCTTTCCTATTCTATTGAAAAATTGGGGAGAGGTTTTAATGACTCTAGTCCTTGGACTCTACTGCGGCTCCTCGCTCCTGAGGTGTGACTCGCAACTCCACCTTGGTACTAAAATGGTAGTGACTCCTCGCCTCGTGTTCGACCTCATCTACAATGATGTCATGTAATAGAATCTCTCTCGCTTCTTCTTCAATCTCCATAGCTTCCTTTTGAAAGCAACAATCTCGCACTCTATGAACATTGGGATCTTGTCTTCTTACGTAGTTAAGTGATCTGTAGAGATCAATCTCACCAAATCAAT
Organism: Taxus wallichiana var. yunnanensis; assembly: GCA_018340775.1. Taxonomy (NCBI): domain Eukaryota; kingdom Viridiplantae; phylum Streptophyta; class Pinopsida; order Cupressales; family Taxaceae; genus Taxus; species Taxus wallichiana. The sequence goes on from CM031237.1 coordinate 444,301,282, forward strand.
AGGCTCTTGTGATGTGTCCACCTTTCTTGTGCAAAGCCGAAGATTATATTGCACAAAAACTAGGTCATTGAGATGTTATCGAGTCAAATTATTGTGCTTCTTCTTGCGAATGACCTGCGTTCACAATGTAGTCCACTTGAGATTTATACTCATTTTTGTAGCATCCAGATCAGCAAAGAGGGCATGAATGAGTTTGACTATTGAAGAATTGGACGGAGATGGGAGAGCTAAATGGTGTTTGTTGAAAAACACTCATCTACAAGCTAGTAAAAGCTCAATTGATTTTGACATATTAGCTCAAATATTAGCTATGAGACGATACAAAAATCTATTTTTTCTTCCAATTGACATGTATCAATTGTTTGCCAATCTATTAGACTGGTACATTAGGATCCATGGATGCTTCTTTTAATAGCAAGTGTGGGCGAGTAGAGTGCTGGGTCTGCACCAAAGACAACAAAAACGTACACAAATTTGAATTAACCGTGGATACGGATGCACAAAAATGAGGTCCCAATCAGGAATGACACACCAGCTTAAAGAATTGACCGTTCAAAACGTGTAATGACAGATTGGATCTAGCAAACACCACGCACTTTGTATTTCTGAGATCAGATTTGATATTGAAAGTAGCATGCACAGGCCTGCAACATACATACTCAATCTACACTTTGATTATTGTTGGCTAGATTTTCTGCATAGCATCAAACCTAGGCAGTCATGAGATAAATCTCCCTCATTTAACCGGTGAGGCTCCCTGTGTCAGATTTGTCAATAAAAACGTGTTATTATCTATCAGGGGTTTTACTTTAACCACTTAGTTCATGAACCATAACTAAGAAGTTCGCGCAGTAAGTAAGCAATTTGTTTAAGAAAGGAAAGTTATAGAAGAAGGAAGTAAAGGAAATACAGAGAAGAAATGGGGAAGATGTGCATCCCAATTAGTAGATAGCAGAGCTAATTGCATGCACATAAAAGAAACTTAATAGATATGAACACAGAATTATAAAACAAAGGCAACTCTAGATCCAGATCTATAATAACACAAAGTTTACTTAAGAGATCTAAGATTTAAAAGCAAGAAACACAGTACACCGTGACACAAAGTTCTCCGGAAACCTGCTCCTTTGTATTCCTTTGCTCCAAGTTGCTCTCAAGGGTTCAGCACAAAGTCTAGAACACAAGATTGCTGCTTACAAATTCTGATCGATGATTAACCCGGAGGTTCTTCTCCTACTTATAGAATGTAGGAGGGACAATTACAAGTTGGAAGCTTTAGTTGAACTGGCACATGTGGAAGTCGGAAAGAAACAACTGGCAATCTTCCTCCTGGAATTCCTCTTTGCGTGACATGTATGATTTGCAACTGAAAATAGAACCTTCTACTTTGCACGTGCCACCTATCTCCAAGTAGTTGACTTCTTCAAGTAATGGCTTTTAAACCAATCACTTAAGTTGTATAATTTAATTGATCGCTCAATTACTTTGTCGGAGGAAAGGAGAAGGAAGAGGAAAGCTGACTTTGTCGGAGGAAAGAAGAAGGAAGAGGAAAGCTGACTTTGTCCTTTTTCATGTCTGCATGCAGCTGATTCAAACTGGATCTGGAAGCAGCTGGATCTAGAATTGCAAGCAGTTGGAATTGGAAGCAAGCTGGAATTTTGCCTTCGCATTGTCTTCTCTTTTATCCTTGAAGCTTTTGCAGTTCTTCTTCTGTACATGCATCAATGCAAGGTTGGCCGTGAATAACTCATCATCTTTATTTTTAATTGCATATGAGCAATTAAAAATTCTGGAAAGCACTCAGGGTGAATGCAGATTCAATAAAAGCTTCAACTGGAAGATGAGAGCATATGCACAAGATCTTGGAAGGAATTTTCCACACACTGTCTTCTTCACGGGCTACATTCGAAACAAGAGGATGAAGCCTTTGTGCCGGAAGCTTTTGCAACTATGAGATCTGGATCTAGATCTGCATATGGATGTGCATCTGCATCGCATTTGCAGATCTGCATCTGCATCTGGATATGGATCTGCACTGCATAACAAACTTTGCAATTGGGTTATGGATGGAAAAAGCTGCAACTCGAATAACTCCACTTGCTTTCAATCGCACGCATGAGTGAAGTTTCTCCGCACGCATGAGTGAAGTCTTTCTGCTCTGGATTTGTCTATCAATTCGTGCAAGAGGTTAAGGCCTAGATCGTGTCTCCTATGTCTGCAAGTTTGGAAGCGATGCATGACTCCATTGTGCTTTCTTTTTCATCTCCTTCGCCATGGCTTTATCTATCTTAAATCGAATAATTCTTTTTCTTCTCATTTGGCCTAATTTCTTCAAAATTGGTGCAGATCTGGACAATTCTTCAGATTCGGAGGATATATGCAATGTATAGGACATTGATAAAAGCTCCTTTTCCTTTGTAAAGCACTGTATTGAATTCTGCAATTTATTCAGACAAAAATGGCCACCGGAGGATGAATAGTGAATTTTAATTGTAAAAATCTACACTTTTCAAGCCTGCTGCCCCAAAAATTGGTGTTTAATTTGCACATAAAGAGAGCATGAATCCTTTCAACAACACCTGAGCACCTGTAACACATGCAAACAATTATGCAGACAAAGATCAACCTCCTTCAAAGCATGCGCCAAATCTGGAAGCTTTTAGCCTTGTTGTCACCTTGTCTGAGCAAAATCCTTCTTCTAATGGGGGCGCACTTTTCCACTTGGCTGCAATTCTTTACCTGTGATTTGAATAATTCACCCATATGGCTGCCCATGCTTATATAACCTTCACAATTCTATAATTAATAATTGCCCTAACAATTAAAGACAATTAATTAATTAAAAATCATGCTTTTCTCTTTTAAAAATAGCATGTTTAAGGACAGCCATCCAATAAATTAAATTAATCCAATTTAATCCTTCACACATCACTTCACTTAAGCTTCACAGTGTGCTTTGACCATAGCCACTGAAAATAGGAATTAATATAATCATTTAATACTTTAAAAAGTATTAATTCCTTCTCAAAAGGGGCTGCATTAAATAAATTAAATTTATTTAATTTTGGAATTCTATTTTTAAATTCCTTTTGTCCACTTCCCTTTGTTGACTTTTCCACAAGTTTGGGTGCCAAAATTGGGTGAATAAATATTAACAAATATTTATTTAATGCATTATTATTCACCCAAGGTGGGTCGCACTTTTTTGCATAATAGAATTCTATTTTTAAGAATTTTCACAATGGGATTCTTTACCCTGCAAGGCAGCCCCGGAAATCCCATGATCCACTTAAGTGATTTGACTTTGACAATGGGATTATTTACCTGCAAGGCAGGGAATAAAATCCCGTGATTTCACTTAAGTCACTTTTCTTTTATTTCACCATGGGAATTTTTACCTGCAAGGCAGCAATAAAATCCCACTGCTCGCCGCTTCTATTTTTCCCACTGCATGACTTAAGTGGATTTTATAACACGGGAAAAGTACCTGCAAGCGGGTAATAAAATCCCACTTGCCTGCCGCTTCTAATTTTCCCACTTTGCGGCTTAAGTGAATTCTATATCACGGGAAAAAGTACCTGCAAGGTAGGCAATAAAATCCCACACACTGTTGCTTCTATTTTTCCCATTATCAGAGCTTAAGTGGATTTTATAACACGGGAAAAAGTACCTGCAAGGTGAGCAATAAAATTCCCATCATGCTGCGGCTTCTATTTTTCCCATTGCGGCTTAAATCCTTTTTTTCCAAAAATGCGCCCATCCCCGCATGGGGCTTTTCCGTGCATGACTTTGCTTTTTCCCAGTGATCCAGACCTCGATGGTGACTTCCTCGGGCATAATGTGCGTATATGTTTTCCAGTTGCTCCAAAGCGAAAAATCGGGCTTACTCGTGCAAAGGAATTGTTTAGAGAAATTTCACAGAAAACGAAACGGGACAACACAAAAACACGAAAAATTGCCAAAAGTTACAAATAAAGCCCAAAACTTATTCCTAGTTAAAATTCTTAAGTACAAGGTAATAATGATATGTTCGATCATAACGAGTTAAAACGGAGCGTAAATAGCCTCATACGGGGCTCAAAATAATTAAATACAAATTTCCAACAAATCCCGGCGAATGAGAATATAACAATTTTGGGCATCGGGTATTTGGCAAAAAAGGCTAATATGGCTCTTTGGGAATATCTTGACGCAATACAAGAACTTTCAGGCAATAAAAACACAAAACGACCCATTATTTTAAAAGTACGAAAAATTTTCAGATAGGGTAGTCGCAGATTTCAGGATGAAACTGCAGGGGACACCAATTACACAAAGGACGATGCATCAAATACTTTCACATGATGTGCCTAACTTCATTCGAGTCCCTTCACGTCTCTACTACACCATTCCAAAGGCAAAACGATAACAAATATGTCTTCTATGATATAAAAGCAATTACCAATTTGCACCATTCATATCACTCGCATTTAACCTATATTAAACTTTTCCGACTCAATCAAATTAATCTTCTCATAAATCGGGATGACAAAATCTATTATGACTGTCTCTGCTCACAACTCATTCTTCTTTTACAGCGAAACATAACCTTGCTTTGATACAAAATGATTAATTTGGTAGAGCTTCACCAAATAACACACAATGAAATGCTTTGTTTAGATTATACAGAAAAATACCTCTTCAATTACATTCTTGTGTGAGAGACATTACATTTATAGGACAATATCTCCACAAATCAAGGAGATCACATTATCCCTCTAATCTCCTATAATTACTCTCACCCCATGACTGTTATGCGAGTTGGTAACTTGGTACAACTCTCGTAACGTACTTTATTAATATATGTATACCGATTGAGAACTAACTCATATACTCATGTACCTATTTCTAGCCACGAGTTGTTAATAACAAATCATTACATTATTCTCTTCACACATACAATTATTTTACTAACTCACTTTCATGTGAGTACTACTAAAATATTCCTACGATTACTTGGATACTTGTGAATTATTTGAGGAAGCTGAACTGGAGGAAATTTGAGCTTCTTTGAAGAAAGGAGAAAGAAGGAAAATCCAAAGTATAAAGGGCTCTTTTCGATCCATAGGGATCCAAAATAATTCTACTTCATTAGAAACAGTCAAGCAAAGAAGTAAAACAATGAAACGGAGGTTCATGCATTAAATAACAGGACCGCCACCCAAGGCAGGCGGCAGTTCTGAGAACCGCCGGGCAGTGGCGGCGGTCCGAGGACCGCCGATCTGCATAGGGCGTCGGGCACGGCCACGCGACAAAAAACTAAAATTGAAACGAACAACCTCTGAATTTGAAAGGATGTTCGTTTCTCTTCTCCTTCATGACCTTTCCCATTCTCCAGTGCGGGAGGACATGAGAAAGGCTATAAATACATGATTGTAGAAGTGTAGAAGATCATCGAAGCATGGGAGCAAGTGAGCAAGAAGTCTTGGTGCTGGAAATTGTATTTTTGTAGAAGAAAGGAGTGTTGGATAGAGCAAGCAACTGAAAGGAAGTGTTGAGATATTATCTACTTCTCTTTCTTACTTATTGTAAATTCTGTACCTGTTGATTTGAATTGGCCAATAGAAGTGGGAAGAAAGAGCAATTGCCCTTCCCGACTGGTTTTTCCTCCATTGGAGGTTTTCCAGGATAAATTGTTGGTGTTATGAGCTTATATTCTTTCCTTTACTACAATTGTTGATTCTAAGCACAATAGTAATTAATTCACTAGCTATCTCTATTATTTTCTAATAGAAAGTAAACAACAGTGATTAATTTGTGATTTGTGAACAATTCCAAAGTTGAAGAGTTTACAGATCACTTTCTCCCAAAGAGAATCCCCTATTAAGGATAAAAATGATTATGGATGATATAGAAGACTATATTGAGTTGAATAAAGTTGAGAAGCTGGAGATGACATTTACTCGTTGACTCGGGTCTTCCTCTTCACCTTGTGCTTATGTCCAAGTACACTCACCGAGTCACCACTACCACAAGCTCCTGCACTTCGACGGGGTGGGAACTTCTCCTTGTGGAGATACGTAAATGATAGAGGCCCTCTCGTAGTACATAAAAAGGCAAAGGGATTTCCTGACCTTGATGATGTGGAAATCATCCCCAATCATGATGAGAAAACTTTAGATATGAAAAGAAACTTACTGTAGATGATGCTTTCATTCAGTCCGAAGAATTCCTAACTACCCTTGTGGCTTACAAGGAGCAACTCAACAAAGAAAAAGCCTGAGGACACCATGAGGACGAGGGCAGTGGCGATGAAGGGATTGAAGATACTGCCATCTCAAGGTATAGGTCTTCTCCAAAGAAGCCCAGGCTTACAATTGATGACAACACCACTCCTACAAAGGCAAGGGAAATTGTTAAACAAAGTGGATGCATGTTGTTGCCTGGATGGGATGTATCTGAGGTCATGGTACTGCTTGAAATGAGACAGAATCATGATTCCAAAAAGATATTTAGGCACACTTTTGATTCCCCATGTGTTGCCCAATACTTCCACAACACAAAATTCAATGTATAAAAGAAAATATTGCCTGCCTAGACTGTTGCTCCATCACATAACAAGCCTATGAACCAATTAAGGTTTGAGGCCTTCAAGGGAATTCTGACAATCTTGAAAGCGGGTGATGTTAGTGGGTAACAATCATTTAAAATGATTAATGATTATTCAAAATACAAATATGAAAACCTGGCTGACCTTGCAAAGCAGAATGAAAAGTTGAGGTAAGAGGTGTTTCAGCTTAGAAAGGAGAACATGAGCCTGAAGGAGGCATTGCAGAAAGGAAATGATTTACAGAGGAAACTGGAGGTGGAAATTGTAGAGCTAAAGAAAAGGTGGTGCCTGCCCTTGATGCATCATGAACTAGTATGATTCCTGTTGTCTGCCCTCTGCACATCCAGACATTGCCACCTTGCAGGCTAGATTTTAAAAAGGCCGAGTACGGTGGCTTCAAGAGTGTAACATTTGATTTCTTGAAACCCACGGCCAATGATTTGTATGAGATATTTGAGTTAATGTGGGACTCAATCAAGAAGACCAGAAGGGTTGCCAATCAAAGACTGGAGGCTACTAAGAAGCTAACTCCATTCAAAACAACATGGCCTCCTAGGTTTGTTGTTGTAATGGAATTAAGTTCCAAACTTGAATAGGAGGACAATAAGATAATTGAAGGAAAGGCCTGGACATCAGAGCAAGAAGTGAATGCCATGCTGAACAGGGCCATGAATGCCTGCAGAATTTTAAAGAAAATAGAAACATTCTTCCAACAAACTAAGGTCTGAGCAAAGACTCCCTATGATGCCTTAGTTGGCATGGTCAAGGCTGGAATGCCTTCTTGCTTCAAAAAGATGATGGCCTTGGAATCAAGGGAGAACGGCAACAGGAAGTAAGTGCACTCATTGACCTACTTGGTTAAAACATGAAAGTTAGAGATGTCCATCTCACAGGATGTAAATGGCACTTTTGAGGGTGTGGTGCCTTTGAAACTGAAGGTTGAGGCATTTGCAAGGGAAGTGCAATCGTAAGTCATACATCATAGGCTGGACCCTAGAGTGCTGGCTGAGGTGTCTTAACCAGTGAGGGCTGATCTGCCAGATGACACAGTGTGAGAAAAGATTGTAGACGACTTCCCTTCTAGTCCTGTAGGTGCAGGAGCCTACATCCAATCACCTTCCATGTAACCGAGGAATTGTGTTATGCATGGGCACATCGGGGACATGCGATACTGTTTTATTTCGTGCTTTCTGTGAATTAATTTCTCCCTTCAGAAAAAGGACAAAAGTGTATGTGGTGTGCACTTAAAGACAATAGGGAGATAATACTTCTTGTACAATGTTAATTTTTGTCTTAAGTAACTTTTTGATGGATGAAGGGTGCAAACATAAAAGAGCAGCCAAAGGGACCCATGTTAGCCAAGAGTGCATTATCAACTCAAAGAAGATGCCCTTGCTGCCATAAATCAGATGCTTCATACTCTCAAATGCTCTTTTTGCCTTGCTTGGTATGTTCTAGGTCCTTTGTGTATTAGTTATTTTGTTTTAGGTCCTTTGTGTTAGTGTTTTTGTTCGTCTTTTTTATTTAAATAGTTATCGTTTTTAAAATATAAGGCTTATGGTTTATTATTAAGTCACTATTAGTTATGTATTGACTAAAGATTGGTTGTAACCTAGACTGTTTTGATGCAGTAGGTAAGCTGAAACGGAAATTTTTAAAAAGCTCGGTTTGTACGCTCTGGGTATGTTTGTACAATATATTTTTATAAAGTAAAAATACAAATATATATAAAAATTTAAAGAAAACAACAAGCTTATAGTCTCAGCAACCTATAAAATATTAGAAGCCAACAACAAGCTTATTATGAATCAGAAGCCATCTAAAGCAAGATTTCTTTGACTGAATACAAGAAGACCACAAAACATTAAATCTATGAGTCCATCTACTAATGGGTTCACAAACATTCCACTTATTGTTAAGGCCCAGGGAAAGGTTTGGGGAGAAGGAAATCTTTTCATAGAGTTGTTTGGAGGTAGCCTCTTGGAGAAGGTGCCCTTTGAGCCACCTCATAGTATCCCAAAAGTCATTCTCATCCTCCATAATTAGTCCAGTAGAGGGAGTTGTGAAAAAATTTCTGAGCATTGTATACATTCTGAACCGAGATTGAGGAAGCTTATAGAAAACTTTAAGGTCTGTCCATTCCATCCATTTCCCAAATCTGTACAAGTCATGAAATATTTTAATTCCTTTCTCAAACCAAAGGAGCACAGAGAAGCCTCTTGTCAAGGCAAGCATCTTGTCATTATATTTCAGATTCGACAAAATCGATTTGCAGGCTTGGCACCTAGTGTCAAAGGAAGAGAAGTTAGGCTGCCCAACCACCAAGTGCTTCACTTGTTCCCATGCATTCCAAATTGATTGAAGAATAAAGGACCCATGAGGAGCAACAAGAAAGCACCCAAATAGTAAGTCAACCAAATGAAGTCCTTTTCATCTCTCTTGACCCTTTGGAGCCTATTGGCAATATTGAATCTCACACGAACTTTCCAAGGTTCAATTCTAGTCAAAGCCCTCAAGTTTTATTTATTTTTTTGCACTTAAAAAAAACCCATGTGGGTACGTTGTGGGTACATACCCACAACGTACCTGTACCCATACCCAGTATGTATTAGACTTGGTATGGGGGGGTACTTGGCGTTTCCAAACAGTCTAGGTTGTAACCTTCTCAACCATTTTGTAACTATCTCTTGCATAGTAAAATGATGGACACACAATCTACAATGTGTGCATTTTGGTTTCTCTTCATTCCTTCTCCATTCACATCTTTAACATTTTCATTAGAGCCAAACAAGTGAGGAGGAAGATGTAGGGAGGTATTTCTAGGAGGAAAGAAGGCATGCGGGAATACAATCGGAAGTCGGTTTTTAGCCGTTAGTGCATGTCAAAGGCACTTACTCTACAAAACATCAAAACAACCATTACTAGTGTGTAAAAATAGTCAAGGGCCATAATCTCACAAGGGCAAAGGCACGTAGATGGACCAATTCGAAATCTTCAGCCACAGACCCATACAACTTAGATTTTGAAGTTTTCTAGCCGTCATTTGCATATTTACATGTATTTTTCAGTCGTAGTTTCCAAAAATGCAATTTTAAGGCATGAGACAAATAGAAGACGTCACACTAGAGGTTAATGTGAGTTATAAACTGCTTTCAAGTACGACTGTCTCGAGTTTCAATAGACAAAATGTGAGTTACAAACTTCAAGGGCATTTCAGTCGTAGTTTCCAAACATGCAATTTTAAGGCATGAGACAAATAGAAAACGTCACAGTAGAGGTGGAAACGCCATTCAAACCAAAAATGTGAGTTATAAACTGCTAGGGTACGACTGTCGCGAGTTTTAATAGACAAAATGTGAGTTACGAACTTCAAGGGCATGAATTGAAGTCGCTTAGGGCACAATCTGTGTCAAATCTCGAGAGGAATGGTATTTTTGGTTATTCTAAAGATCTAGACGCTAGGGCATAATATGATATTTTATTTTTACGAAAATATTTAATTTTATTTTGACAAAAATATTTTCAGATGTCGATAGTAGTAGTTTTCAGACATTTATAGTCTTTTAAAAAAATAGCTTCATTATCTGTCTATAACTTCATAGTTTTTTTTGCTGTAAATTGGGCTATTTGAATGACTTTATTTTTTTGTTTTTACTTGTTTTGAGAAAAAAATTCCATCGGATAAATATTCTAGCCTCTTTCACACCTAAAAAGTAAAAATATAGATACAATTGATGAATACAAATTTGTGGGGAATAGTTAATGGGGTCGAGAAACAACCTACAAATGCCGATAAATTCTTGGGTTGGTATAACAAAGATTATAAAGCCAAATCCATTATCGGTCTTGCTCTCTTTGATTTAGAGTTACATCATGTAGACCTAGAAAAATAATCCAAGGAAATATGGGAAATCTGAATAAATTGTTAGAGCAAAAGAGGTTAATGCAAAGTTTTTTTTAAAACTTCAACTATTCAAATTTAAGATGGATGACGGAGTCACTATGACTAGTCACATGAGCAATCGAGGTCTCTCATTAAAATAGTTAGTAGAAGTCAAAGCTACAATAGATGATGAGGATGCCAAAGCTATTTTGTTAAACAATCTACCTTCTAAATACAACAATGTCATTTTTACTCTCAGTCAGATACATTCTCAATCTCTAGAAGATATGATTTCAGCTCTCTTAGCTGAAGAAAAGAGAACAATTGCAAGAGATACAAAAGGTGATCCTCAACATGAGAGTGCATTCTACTCAAAAAATTATCGTAGAAGATCAAATAAAGACAAAGGGGAGATTGAATGTTATTTACTATGCAAGAAAAAGATCATACAATTTGGAACCGTAGCTTTTAAGCCAATGTTGTTCTCAAGGGAAAGATTGAAGCCTACCAAATGAAGTTAATATAGCCATTGTTGAAGACCCACCAGATGCTGAAAGTGATGAAGAATTTGCTGATGAAGAATATGTATTTTAAGAAGCCCACATTTGAAGACACAAAGGGCTATACCGTAGATGAAACTAATCATGGATGGCTATCCATTTAGTTTTGGAGTTTGTAGGTCTTGGGAATTATACCCTTACGAGGGTCATGAGACAACTTGGAGCATTGTGGATGTAGCTCAATATGGATGCTTGTCCAATAATTCGGGAGGTTCGTAATTTTGGAGGTTGAGGTGGAACTCAAGAACTTGGAAATTCAACTTGGAAACTTTTCCTTTATGAGGGTTATGAGCCGGCTTGATGGAATTCTACCCGGTGAAAGAATTGTTTTCAAATGAGAGCTTTTGAAAAATGCGTGGCTCTATTTGGTTTTTGTTGTTTCAATTTTCTGTCGGTGTGTTTGTTTTTGCTTTCTATAGCGTAAGCCTTAAGAGGGGGTATCGAATATAAGGCTTATAGTTAATTATTACTTCACTCTTAATTGTGTATTAACTAAAGATTGGTTGTAACCTTCTCAACCACTGTGTAACCATCTCTTGCATGATAAAATGATGGACACAATCTACAATGTTTGCATTCCGGTTTCTCTTCATTCCTTCTCTGTTCACACCTTCTAACAATTGTTCCTAGGGTTCCTTTACCCTAGCACTTTATATTGTATTTAGGTGTATTCTTGAGTCCCTTTGACCTACTTTTGGTCATTCATGGACATTAATATAATTTCTTTCTTTCTCTTAATTCTTTTTGACAGTTATATTGAGAATTTCCATTATGGTGATGTGTGTTTATGAAATAAAGGTCATGGCATGATGTTGGGGAATAGTGGAGCTTATGGGGAATAATGGTCAAGTCTGGAAAGGCCTTGTTTTGGTCCTTCGTTAGGTCTTATAGGATATGTGTTTGGTCTCTTGGAAGAATCATGTTCCTCAGCTCTACTTCTTGCCAAGCTGTAAAGATCCTTGGATCTGTTTTATTCTATGAGCTCTGGATGTTAGATAGTATTGTTGCAATTGAAAGTTGTCAATTCTAGTGAGACATTCCATGTAAAACTGAAATATTCAAGCTCTGATTGTTAGATAGTATTATTGCAATTGAAAGTGGTTTCTTCTAGTGAGGTATTCCATGTAAAACTGAAATATTTTTAATGAGATCGGTTCTGCTTTTGGACATATCTGATTTTCTGTCATTCACGCGCTCAATACATTTATGTTTCTAATTTCTAAATGTATGTCAATTTTTACATGATTCTTTGAAGCTTTGCTTAGATAAATTGTTCATTTTGTTAGGCCAATAGAGGAAGCCACCAATCTAGGCAGATTTGATAAGAACTCTGCATTTAGAGTGTGGATTTAGAATGGGTTCTTAGGTGTTTATTGAATATTTTTGTTGAATTGATGCAATATATGTTGCCTAATCATAGATCTAAAGTCATAAACAATAAGTATTGGTTAACGGATTAGCTAAATGAATAAATCTGTTATCAATTTGTTTAGATCTGTGCTTGTTTGCTTAATGGGCATTTGATTTGCTAATCAAAGTTACTTGGGTAAAAAATGCAAGGCACTCCATTAAGGCTTCAGATCTGGTGATTCTCGAGTGTCCTGTTTGTGATGTCCCCTTTTTGGGCAAATAGAAAATTGCAACTTCAACCCAAATCGAACCAAGAAGGATTAGATCCTTTCAATTCAACCTCAAATAACCCAATGTCAGCGTAATTACAACCCAAAATGGGGTTGGAAGTAGCCAAGGTAGTGGGTTAGATGGGAGAATCAATTGGAATCCCAATCTTATCCAGTTCAGATTTTTATAGCAGCAGATAATAAATAAAAATAGCTCATAGACAACTGAAACTTTAAAAATTCATAACTCACTCATTACTCCATCTTTTTTCATGAAACAAAGTGCATAATAAACTAGATTCTTAGGGCTTTCCAATGCACTATCAAATAAATATTTTTGAGCACTAAAACCCCTTCAAAATAGCATCCAAACTTCCAGATCTGGGCGTTAGGTTAGCAAAAATTATTAAATTAATAACCAACACTTCCCTCAACTGTTTTCACCCTCCAAAACTTGTTTTGATGCACAAAAATGCCAAGAACAGATCTGAACTGAAATCACAATTTTTAAGCATCAAAATGTGTCCCAAACAATTAATAATCCAACCCCAGATTGCTGCAATTTCTAAAATTATTTCCGCTTAACCAACCAAGCAAAAGCCTTCAAACTTTAGATTTTGGGTCACAAAAATATGAAGAATAATATTCCAAAATTAGTTTTTACACAAAGCAAACACAAAACCCTAATTTTGCCCTAAAAAGTAGGTCGCCCAACACATTTAGGGCATCAAATCATCTCCAAAAATTATGAAATTAATTGCAAAACAAAACAAATTTGAAAACCAATAAGTATACTCCAAAATCATGCAACAATAATCAGATTTGCACCATAAATAAATGCGCTAGGGTTAAGAACACTTTCAAATCAATTCGTGTAATGTCCCCTTTTTCGGGACATTACTAATATATGGGTTCATCTCTTTTATTTGCATTGTAACCCCTTGGCATGCCTAGCGCTACAAGTGGGGCTCTCTAGGTTAGTTAAATGTGCACATAGGCTAGTCACTTTTATTATTTAATTAAAATAATAAAGTGCACATGGTAGTAGTCATTAAATATTTTATTTTAATGTGAAAACATTAAATGGTCGGTCATTGGAGATTGCACCTCTTAATTCTATAAAAGAGGGGTCGCATTTCCTTTAGAGGGTTATGTTGATTGAACTTTTGAAATTACTCCATGCTTGGAGAAATGGGATGTATGCCCTAGCTTTGAAGCCTTCTTGCAATCATTGTTGATGAATCTATGCATTGTTCCTCCATTCTAAGCATTGACGACTTGGTTTAGAGTGTTGGTGCATTTATTTGAGAGTAAATTTGCATTGTATGTGAAGGGTTTGAAGTGCTTTTGTGATTGTTATTGTTGCTGCAATTTACTTTACCAAATTGACTTGGATTAGAGCTTGTTTCATTATATTTTGATGCCATATGAGCTTGATTTAAAATTTGTTGTGTGTTATTAATTATTTCGGTCAAGGTGGTGGATATTTTGGGTGTGTTGGATGGTTAGAAAGAGCTGGAATTATTTTATATAATTTTATCTAACCCTAGCGACTTGAAATCAATTTTCTGGGGCTGTTTTGGCAAGGTTTTAATGCTCAGAAAATTCAGATTCTTAATGTAGTGGAAAGCCCTAAATTTCTAGTTTATTTTGCATCTTGTTTCATGGAAAAACACCAAGTATTGAAGGAGTTATGAATTTTAGAAGATTTCAGCTGTCTGCTAGCTATTTGGTTGCTAACAATTAATATTAATTTCAGATCTGCAGTTTGGGGTCAGTTTAATATTGGATTTGGTTGTAGAAATTAGGAGAAATAAGGAGAAAGTGATTTTATAATTTTTGGAGCTAATTGGATGCCCTAAATGTGTTGGGCGACCTAATTTTTAGGGAAAAATTAGGGTTTTATGTTGGCTGTGCAAAAATTGATTTTGGGACATTGTTCTTCATATTTTTGTGGCCCAAAATCCAAAGTTTGAAGATTTTTGCTTGGATGGTTAAGTGGGAAATAATTTTGGAAGATTGCAGTAGTTGGGGTGTAATTATTAATTATTTTTCAGCTGTTAAAAATATGATTTGAATTCCAATTGTTTTCTTCCAATCTATCCCACCACCATGGCTATTTCAACCCCATTTGGGTTCGAAATAGTTGACATTGAGATATTTTAGGTTGAAGCAAAAGGGTTTATCCATTCTTTGCTTGATTTCAACAAATATTTCTCCATTTTCTAAATTGTTCTAAAAGGGGACATTACAATTCGCCACACAATAGATGCAACATACACACAAATGGATCCTTATCAAAATCAGATTTACTTCAATTCCAAATCGAATGAGAGAGAGAGAGAGCACAATGAAGAGCTAGGGCATACATCCCTTGGGCATACATCCCATTTCTCCAAGCATGGAGTGATATCAAATGATCAAATCAACATGAGGTGAAATGACCCCCTCACATCCCTTAAATAGACTTCCCAAAAGGGATCGACCCACTTGGAGGGAAAATACACTTTTTAAATTTGCAATTACAAGTTGGATAGCCAAGTGGCCCCCTTTACCTAAGTTTCCCTCCCATTACATAATTAAAACATTTAATATGCTAAGACTATGTGCACTTTATTTATTTTCTAATTAAATAATAAAAAGTAACTAACCTATGTGCACATTTTAAAACTAACTAGAGACTCCCACTTGTAGCGCTAGGCATGCCAAGGGGTTACAATGCAAATGAAAGAGATGAACCGATATATTAGTAATGCCCCGGAAAAGGGGACATTACAATGTTGCTACAAATTATGTGTCTTTGAGAATAGGTCTTAGATTGTGCCCCCTTTAGCTAGAGTTGCTTGAAGTGTGAGAGATTAAGTCATATTTGTGTTGTGGATAGGATCTTGTGTGCTTTGTGTTACTTGGTTTGGGTGTCTAGTGTTCATAATTGTATAAGAATGAATCCTTACAAGGGGTGCAATATTTTTCACCAACACCTAATAGCCCCTTTTAAAAAATGAAGTACAAAGGCTGTGTGCCAACTAATCCCTTATTCTAGCTAGAATTTCCCGTTACAAAAAGATGTGGGAAAGAGGGTTAGTTCCTAATCAAATTAGGTCAAAATATGTGAAGAACAATGCTAAGCTTCATAAAGCTTGGCCGATCAAAATGGAAAGTACATGATTGTAGGTGGTTCTTGTTTTCTAAAAGTGTCAATGTAGCCAACTAGCATCTGATCATAACATGTGCAATGTCCGTATGACTTAGATAATAATATATATGAGAAATACTTGCTAAGCTTGAGAAAGTGTAGATGATCATGTGGGAGAATACATATCAGTAGGTAACTACATTTTTCACCAAGTGTCCATGTGAAACTAGCATCATAATTTTAATACACTTCTCACATGGTCTGTTCCAACACTCACCCAAAGGCCCTTTGGGAAACAACATCAAGGACTTTCGTAATTAGTCTGAATTTTGTGGTTTGTAGTAAACTGTTTTTAAGCTATTGTAGAGTAGTTTCTTATTTAGGGACTGAAAAATACTTCTGAAATGAAAGTTTATTAATGTCCAAGAATGATAAAAAATAGGTCAATGGGACTTGAGAATACATCCAATTACAATAGAAAGTGCTAGGGTAAAAGGACCCTAGGATCAAAAGACTAACTAAATAAAAAGAACAAAAGTACTGAAAATAAATGATTAAATAAGAAGCAGTAAAGCCCCAACCAATGTGGTTAAGGTACTAAATTAATAGCCATGTGAGGGGAGCAAGAACCCTGAAAGAGCACAGGCTGAACAAATACACGATTCTTAAATTGCTTAAAAGTTTGCTCAGTTTTCTTATTATACTCTAAGTGTTTTTTTATTTTACTTCAGCTAAAATCCCAAAAATCAAAACTAATTTAAATGAATTAAGGGCTATAGACCTCACTACATAAGCAAATCATTAGCTAAACTGTGCCACTGCTTTTAATAGAGCTTATTGACATCATTGTGAAGCATTTAATGCATGTAGATATCAGTGAGAGACTTGGGGAAGAGCAAGACTTACCTAGGAAATTATTTTACTGACATCAATGTCTGGTTCAATGACAGGAGTGAGGTATGTTTTGACAGTTCCGACTAGTATTTGACTATTTTTCACAGCTGTGTTGACCAATTTGATTACTGTTCTGGCTGTTTCATGGCTGACTTTAATAAAGTACAATTTAACCTCAGCAAAGAGGAATGTTTGACTATTTGACTGGCACGTGTTGTACAAATTGACTGCAACAAATATGTTCAACCAGAACTAGTGCTGTTTGATAGTAAGTATTCAAGAACTTTTTTGTTATTGCTGATGTATTATGTTGGGGTGATTTTATAATTTGGGGTTTCATGATATTGTCGGGGCAACTGGCTACAGTGAAGTCTTTAAACATTGGTTACTTGGAAGTCCTTAAACCTCACAAGGAATTTGGTCATTGTAAAGTTTTCGGACTTCAAGGCATAGATAAGAGAACTTCTAAACTCCTACGGTCCTACAGGATTAAGATACTTAGGTCATCAGATTTCATGAGACATTGTTTACTGTAAAGTCCTCTGACCTCCGAGACATTCATTTAATGAAGTTCTTGTCTCTATAGAGGCATTGATTGAGTTAGGTCCTCGAATCTCTCAAGGCATTTTCATTATTATATGATTTATTTGAGAATATTGGGTTTGGGCGAGACAGTTGGGACGAATTGGTTGGAGTCCTAAATATATGATGCCTTATTGAAGATGTGGTTTGGTGATGGTCTTGTCATGTGCTTAGACCTATTGGGTTTTGGTACTAACGTGTGTGTGAGTGTTGTGCAAGTATACAGGTGGGATGTACCATAACAGAGTGTGTTAGTTTGTGTTATGTGTAACTAGGTGGGGGACTTGTATTGGGAAAATGGTAGCTCATTTTAGAAAAACTATTACAACAGTTTCAACTTTACATTTTAATTGATTATTGTTTATGGAATCAGCCTATTTTAAAAGTATGTGTATACTACTTTTCCCTTTTTAAGGTGGTGCAGTGGAAGGCGCAAGACATCTTTATTGTACAGAGTCTAGAGTTACGTCTTATTAATGTTGGCAATGATAAATACTTAGAGGCATTCACCATAGGAGAATAGTTTTCAATCATAAGTTTTTGATGTTCATAAGATCTCCCCACAGGAGTACTGACATATTGTCAATCTTAATAACCACACACCTCTAAGTCTGAGCAGGACTGTATTACACACCGACTACATGCTAAATCTTTTCATCATGTGTTATATGTCCTGAAAAATTGGTCCTCCATCTAATTATTTATATAATCAAAACAATATATTATTTAAGATTGTAGTGGCTTTATCTAAGACTTTTTGTGGTTTTTCGGATTTTCCTTGTGTAAAGAACCAATTCTAAGTTATTAGGTAATGGTTTGTTATTTACTGCAGTGATAATATACTAGCTAGATTTAAATAATATTTTTCTAAATGCTAGACTCATCTACATTAACAGCTTTCTTTCATCAACAAATTAAAAACAATTGTACTATTAGATGGGTACAAAATGCAGACTTCGAATATCTTTTTCTGTAGCTTATAGGCTCAAAACATGACAAACATTATCTCTGATATTCTCCAAATACTTGGATTGAGTGGTCAGATTCATTCTTGTATATATTTCTATAATTAAATTTTAGCTTTTAGCTTTTTGGCTTTTGCTTGTTCCATCTGGGACACATCCTCATCATTATACATCTATATAATCCATGCTAATGAGTGTAAACATATCAGTTTTGGTGCCATTATCCTCTCTTTATTTTGACGTTTCTGGGTGTTTCTTTCTTAATTTCCGCTGTATGTTAAGTGAGGTGTTCTTCAGTTGCTGTCAGAGCCAAGTTCAGGCTTGCACTTAACATGTCTATGCCCATATTTTGTGGAGTCCTCTCTTGCGGCCAATGGCCAAGATGTTTCGTTTTTGTTGGGTAACCCTCACATATTTCAGTCTCTGCTTCAGACTGAGGTACGACTTTGTGTTTTCTCCCAGCATCTGCAGATAGGATGGTGGTAGTTTCTGCTCCTGTTACAGATTAGTGGAATTCTTACATTTGCATATATCTGGCTCAAGATGTCTGAAATTTGCACATTCTCCAGAATATTCTCTTGTTCTAATTCTGACTACATGATCTACATAAGCTGTTGCTGCTACTCATAAAGAAATTGTATGAGGTTTGGTTACTGCTGTGTTTGATCTTGATCATGGCTTGAACTTTACAATTTCTGGTCAACTGCCCAATGAATACTGCAAATATGGTCATTTATGATGATAGATCTGTGTGGGGAAGCCCCCTTTGTGTGTTGTTACAAGGCCATTTAAATAGACTACTTCCATCTCCCAACATAGGGGTTCGGTTACAAGGTCATTTATGATGATAGATCTATGTGGGGAAGCCCCCTTTGTGTGTTGTTACAAGGCCATTTAAATAGATTACTTCCATCTCCCAACATAGGGGTTCGGTTTCCTCCTCTTATTGCCAGTCCAACCCTCAAACAAACACACATCACCAACTTTCTCTCTTCTCCTGATAATTTATCTTCCTTGATTATCAGTGGAGTTTAAAGGACTTAGACTAGTTCAGTGAGGAGCTTCCAAAATTCACCAGGATTGTGTAATTGGCCCCCCTTAGCCCTTGCCATTCTCCAAATGAGATTACTTGGCTGGCATGATGACATTAACACCAGGATTGTGCAATTGGCCCCCTTAGCCCATGCCATTCTCCAAATGAGATTATTTGGCTGGCATGATGACATTAGGGTTGTTACTTCAGACCTCAAGAGCGACTTTCTCTTTTCTATATTTGCAAATTGTTGTAATAACCTACCAGGAGTATGCTTTTATAGTTGTTAATGTTTGCCCTACTTCTTTGCTATTTTTCCGTTTGTTTGCTTTTCATCTTTAGATTTAGTTTCATCCACTCTCTTAGTTTTTTGTTTGCAAGACACCTTCCACAATTCTCACAGGCTATTATTGTCTACAATACTCTCACGTCCTGCAGACCTTTTTATTGGTCTTTTGTGGACAGTAATATAACTTATTTCTTTCTTAAAGCAAATGTACCCTAAGGACATTTTTAGGCGGTGTCTGGTCTTAATGAGTGACAATTGGACTTGGAAATGAAAATAAAAATATATTAAAAGCCACAAATAACCAGAATAGATCACCGGAACATGAAAGTGCATGCAGTTACAATTGAAAAGTGCTAGGATAAAAAACACCCCAGGTTCTAGAAAGCAACAAACAGAACTTTAATAAAACAGTAAAATTGAAACTATTTGACATTACTAGAGGTGTAAACACAAAGCAGTCAACCCTAAAGGATATGATCCAAGTACAAGTACAAATAGTCACATGAGAGAATGATCCCTGAGTGAGGTACAAACCCAATGAAGATGAATAATGGAGCTGGAGTATAAGACATAAAAATAGAGTTGTCACACATCTGTAGCAAAGCTCAAGCTTGAATAATTGATATAATCATCATCCACTACCAAGAAAGGGCCAATACAGTACCTGGTAATGTTTGTCGAGAAATTTCTAGGGCTAAGAGGGTTGGTTTAGACAATCCTAGGGGGAATGGTAGGAATTTTAATCAGAAGTTCAAAGTGGTTTTAATGTGTACCAAGTCCTAAAATCCTTGCCCTCCAGGGATTAAGAGCTCTAAGGAAACAAGTTTCAGTGTCTTGTGCCTAAGGCATTGTGGTGATTCGGTAGGGTCAGATGAGAGTTATGTAACTATAGGAATGGTATGGTGATGATCACATAGTTTTGAGTCTTGACCATTGAAGGAGGGTCTCAATGGAAGGTTTGGCTGACCATATCCTTTCCTTTTGGGCGCCTTTGGACCAATCATAGTGTCAACAATGCTAAACTTAGCATTTTCCTTCCTTAATTGAGTAGGATTGCATGAATCCTAACCCTATAAAACTAGTTTTTGTCTTGATCTTTTCATGCATAACTGTAAAACGCTTCGAGTTTGACTTGAGTATTTTCCAAATTCCTAGTCAACTCTAAATCTTTGGCTTGTTAAGTCATTTTGGAGTTTGTGTCATGTGACTATGGTTTGAGGCACCAAGAAGTTCTCTATAATATTAATTGTAGGGTGGTTCCCCATTTCAAGAGTTTAGTAGTTTAAATTTGTATGTGTCTCGCAAGTATTGTCACTAATGATGAAGTGATTGGATTCATAGTTTTAAAACTCGGACTAAGCAACACAATTTTGACACGGACTTTGGACTCGACAAATCTACAAGAAGGTATTAAAGTTGGATGGAAAAAGATCAAAGTCCAATCGGATTCAAGAATCATGATGAACTTATTGAGGGATTCTTGTAATGGTAATCCGCCACAGTGGAGAATTGCCAAGGAAGTGTGTGAAATTCGAAAGCTTCAGCATCAGCTTCAGGAGATTCAATTCATCCACATCCCTAGACAGAATAATAAGGTTGCTGATGGATTGGCTAACTGGGCACTTGACAACAAGGACATCATCTATTATGGGCTACCTCCCCTATGGTGGTCAACTAAGATACAAGAAGAAATCAGGAAAATCATAAACCTAGACTCTTCTCAATGATTATTTATATTGTTCTCTCTTTTTATAATGCTAGAGATATGGCTAATAGCTTCCATGCTTGGCATGATAGAGTATGTAATTCAATATTTTTATCAATATAATGGGTGACTGTTTTTTTTTTTAATTAAAAATAAAAATAAAAAATAATATAAACTCATAAAATAAATTATAAAATACTGTTGAAAAGCATAAGAAATGAATGTAGATAATGCATGGGTATACTTTTCATTAGTGTTAGACAAAAAAAAGAGAACAATGCTCATCAATGCACCATAATATCATATAATGATTAATCATCATCATAGAGAATTATGCATCTGTAAAATATTTTACAAATGCCCCATCCATCTCCTCACGGTCATTGGCTGCACCCTAGAAGTGGCAGGTAAAAATTCCTCCTTAGGAACAAAATCATCCCCAAACATGTCATCATCCTTACCAACCTCTGCTGATGCTTTTGCTTGCGTTTGTGCCTTTGCTGCCTTTTCTGCCACTTTCCTTTCCACTGCTTTCCTCTCAAAATCTGTGATTTCCTCCTTGGTAAACATAGGCGCCACATCCTCCACAATCCAATCTGAGTGTTATGATCCTTCCCGTAAAAAGATTAATCTAACAACCTGATATATAGAATATGCATTGTAATCGAAATAAGAGAGTGATTTAATCTAATTTGAATTAAATCTCATTTCAGATTAACTTACTGTAATAAATGATATTCAGATGATTAATACAAGTAATATGCAAGCACTAAGCATCCAAGAAAGTAAAAACCTGTTGGCTAGATTTTCTGCATAGCATCAAACCTAGGCAGTCATGAGATAAATCTCCCTCATTTAACCGGTGAGGCTCCCGTGTCAGATTTGTCAATAAAAATGTGTTATTATCTATCAGGGGTTTTACTTTAACCACTTAGTTCATGAACCATAACTAAGAAGTTCTGCAGCAAGTAAGCAGCTGTTTAAGAAAGGAAAGTTATAGAAGAAGGAAGTAAAGGAAATACAGAGAAGAAATGGGGAAGATGTGCATCCCAATTAGTAGATAGCAGAGCTAATTGCATGCACATAGAAGAAACTTAATAGATTTGAACACACAGAATTATAAAGCAAAGGCAGCTCTAGATCCAGATCTAAAATAACACAAAGTTTACTTAAAAGATCTAAGATTTAAAAGCAAGAAACACAGTATGCTGTGACACAAAGTTCTCCGGAAACCTGCTTCTTCGAACCAGCTTTGTTGGTTTAATATCCAGTCATATTCTTGAACTTTTGTCACCCATGAGCCTCTCAATAATCCTAACTCTTGCTGAGTAAGGATAGATTTAACTGCAGTATCTGGAACCAAAACCACAGTGTGCGAGGAAAGAATATAATACCTGAATGCCTTGCATGCCTTCACCACTGCATATGCGTGCTTTTCCATTGGAGTGTATTTCAACTCATAGGCTTTAAGGGGCGTGCTCATGAAAGCAATAGGAGCTTCTGCATCCTCTTGATTCTTCTGCATTAGAATTGCTGACATGGTGTGTTCGGAAGAATAACAATAAAGAATAAATTCTCTACTGAAGTCAGGTGAAACCAAGACTGGAGCTTTCGACAGGGCCTCTTTGATTTTCTCGAAAGCTTCCTTCCCTTCGCTGCTCCATTTAAAATCTTGTGTCTTCTTCATCATATTCGAAATATGACGGGTTAGCTCAGCAAAGTCAGGAATGAATCTTCTGAGAAAATTCACTTTTCCAAAGAAAGAGTGAACTCCTTTTTTGGATGTGGGCAAAGGTAATGTCTGAATGGATTTGACACGCTCTGGATCTATCTTTGTTCCTTCTTTGGAAACAATGTGCCCAAGCAGCTTTCCTTCGGTTACAGCAAAGATGGATTTCTTAGGATTCAAAGAAATACCATGCTTGCGGCATTGTATGAAGACCTCTTCCAAGTTTGAAATATGTGTGCTTCTATCTTTGGAAAAGACTGTCAAATCATCCAGGTACACAACTATGCTTATATCTTTGAGATGAGCAAAGGCTAGATCCATAGCTCTTTGAAATGTAGCACCCGCATTAATCAGGCCAAAAGGCATCTTCTGGTATGCGAAGGTTCCCCAAGGTGTGATGAACGCCGTTTTGTATTGATCTTCCTCGGCCACCTTGACTTGATTGTATCCTGAGAAGCCGTCAAGCATGGAAAGCATCTCAGATCCAGTGACCACCTGCAGAGTGTGATCCATGATGGGGATAGGGTAGTTATCCTTCAATGAAGCTTGATTAAGGTTGCGGAAATCCACGCACAACCTAATTTCACCACTTTTCTTTCTTACAGGGACTATGTTGGCCAACCACTCCGAATGGTGTATGGGATAGATAATCTTTGCATCTAACAACTTCTGGATTTCTGCAAAGATGGTTCCTGAAATGGTAGGATTGTGCCGCCGCAGCTTCTGCTTGAAAGGCTTCTGTTCTGATTTAAGTGGGATGTAGTGTTGAACTTCCGCAGGCTGATATGTTTTTAGATCCTGATAGGACCAGGCAAAAATATCCATGTATTTCTTAAGAAGCTTAGTGAAAGCTTCCTTTTCAGCTTCCGAACAACACTTACCAGATTTACTAATTTGGGATCATTGCTGGCTCCCAAATTTAGTAATTGTGTGTCGGAGGAAGAGCCTTCCTCATTTTCTTCATTTTTCTTAAGCATCTGATCATGCTTATCAAACATTTCCTCAAGAGATACCAAGCCTTTGGGAATTTTATTTCCCTTTAGTTGGATAATCTCCTGACCTCCTGAGACGTCAGCATCCATTTCTCCGACAGTGGTCTGCCTAGGAGGTGAATTGCTTCCCTCATAGTAGATTTCTTCAAAGTTGTCTTTCTGTTGGAGAAATGCAGCAATCTGTGTATCATCGTTGAAAACCTGCCATTGCTGGACGTTGTCAGGAACCTTTGGGCGAAAAACCATTTCCACCTTGTAGTCTCCCTGTCTAAAGAATGCAGGGGGCTGATCCGGATTCAACAAGGCTGCAGTAACTGCAAGCGAATCAGCTCTTGAATTTTGTTCTCTCGGAATGTAAGATACCGAGAAAGCTGAAAAATCCAGGATAGCAGAGTAGACCCGATCTCTATAGTGCCGCAGTTTGTCTTTTTTGACTTGGTAGAGGCCCCTTATCTGCTTCACAATCAGCTCAGCATCTCCTCTTGCGTGTAATAATTTGATTCCCATTGTTCTCGCCTGCTCCATGCCTAACAACAATGCTTCATACTCAGCCGTATTGTTAGTATTTTCGAACATCAATTTGAAGGAGTGCGCATGCACCTTCCCTTCAGGAGAGATAAGAACAACGCCTGCGCCGGATCCAAATGAACAGCAGCTACCATCAAATTCCAGAGTCCAAATCTTGTTATCAATTTGATGTGATTCTCGAATCACCGGTTGAATTTCTTCTTTATCCATTTCTAGATAATAGACTCCGTGATCCGATTCTTGAAACAAGATCTGAGATCTAGGATCTTCAGATTTTGATACTGTGTACTTGGATTTCTTTTCAGGTTCCAGCTTCTGATTTACTCCTTTGATTGGTATGTGCGCACAAGACCAATCCATCTTCACTTCTCCACCCAGCTCCTTGCAAAAATTTCTACTCAATAGCATGCCATAAGAGACTGGAATGTCTGCTACGAGGATAGTCATTTTCAGTCTTTTATCTGGAAAGGAAGCAAGTACTGCCTGCGCATCTTTGATTTGCCCCACAAGAGGGACTTGCCTTTCCATGGAATAACATCTTCCAATGGTTTTTGTCAATGTAAGACCCAAGGCATCAGCAACTTTGGCAGGCATGACGTTGTCGGAAGCTCCAGAATCCAGATGCAATTGCTTAGCTTATGTCCGTTGATGAGCAAAGACACATAGAATGGCTCAATCCTTTCCGATGTAGCAGGAGAAGGGGTGGAAGGAGAAGAACTTGCAGCAGCATTATTTGAAGGTGGAGTAATCTTTGGACTTGACAAGATACCCCGTGAATTATTGTTCGTTGGGCTAGGACCATTACTTTGCACATATTTGACCAATCTATTCAACTGATCAGGAAATGCCCTCAAATACTCAGCTTCTGACATTTGGACCTTATTTCTCTTGATGTGATCAATTATGTCAAAAGCTTGACTTGCTTCAGCAGGATGTGCGTTGGTTCTTTGCTGCGAATTGAAAGAATTTGAATATTTCTCCTTGGGCGCTAATGAAGAAGGAAGAATGCTACCTCTTTTCAAGATAGTAACATCCGGGCCAGGATCTTCTCTCTCTTTCCGGCCGCTTGTGGATGCTTCGGCATTTTGGCGCGTCTGAGACCTTGTAAACACCGCAAAAGTGTGACCATCAGAATCTTCAAAAGATTCATAATAGCCCTCATCAGATTCGTAGTCCAGGTAACCAATATTGGAGTCGCCAGCGGGATCTATAAAGTCTTCATCATCAAATGATTCATCAATGCCGAGATCCTCTTCATTAGTTTCCAAGTTATTCCTTGGAGCAGCTTCTATTGCCAAACGTTGTGGTGCAGCAGCAAGTCTGTTTCGATTTTGATTTTGATTTTGACCATTGAAGGTCCGGGTAGGAGCTATTCTTGAGGGGGGTGCATTCCCCGCTTGAGAGATCTGCTTCTTGATCTGCAGCATGTCATTAGCCAATCTCTGCAACAAAGGATCAGAAGTACTAGAAGAAGCACCATCACCTTTGTGAGATAGTTGTTTGAGTTTTCCAGCCATGATCAAGTCGTCCTCAACCTCCACGGCAGCATTTTGTGCGTCCAGCAAATTTGCAGGTCTTGCCCTTCTTAGCTGATATCCAACTTCAGGCAATAGAGCGTTTATAAAAAACGTCTTTTGATTTTCGTCGCTCAATGCAGCAGAAGTGGGGATTTTATACAAAATCCTTTGGAACTTTGCAATAAAGTCCCGCATGTTCTCGTTTGGCTCTTTCTTCAACTGCGTCAGTTGAGTGATCATCGTGCTCGCGTCCTCTGCAGGCTTGAATCTTTTCAGAAATTGCTCACGCATAGTCGTCCAGTTGGTTACGGTGCCAGGAGCCAGCCGATAGAACCATTCTCCAGCCAAGTCGTGTAGAGTCTCAATGAATAGCCTGACTGAGACATCTTCATGCTCCACTGCAAGCACACCACAAGATATGAAGAATGCTGCCAAATGATCATCCGGGTTTTGCTTTCCATCTCCAAAGAATTTTGGAAAATTCTTTCTGGATCCCTTTGGCAGCTCGTGCATAGGTGGAGCCAAGTTGAGAGGTCCAAAAGCCGCTCCCCATGGAACAGGTACAATTTGGTGCGCCATGTTAGCTTGAGCACGTCTCCTCCTTGTGTAGACTTGATAGACTTGATGGATAATTCCAGCCGCCGGATTATGCTGAATACGATCCGGATCTGGATGGGTGTGTACTCTCCTTCCTGGTGAGAGACTAGATCTGCGGCTTCTAACTTGAGGAGGATGATTGAAATTGAATTGCTCCTGCAGTCGGAAGAAATGATCAGTCCTTCCTTGCGCCTTCACGGATCGGGTGAATGGACGTTCAGCCAGGTTGAGATTTGTATGGAAAACACTCTGATCTTCAATAGAAAAGCTTTGATCTGCAAAGATAGTTGTTCCCCAGCGGAGTCGCCAAAAACTGTTGGCTAGATTTTCTGCATAGCATCAAACCTAGGCAGTCATGAGATAAATCTCCCTCATTTAACCGGTGAGGCTCCCGTGTCAGATTTGTCAATATAAATGTGTTTTTATCTATCAGGGGTTTTACTTTAACCACTTAGTTCATGAACCATAACTAAGAAGTTCTGCAGCAAGTAAGCAGCTGTTTAAGAAAGGAAAAATTATAGAAGAAGAAAGTAAAGGTATTACAGAGAAGAAGTAAGGAAGATGTGCATCCCAATTAGTAGATAGCAGAGCTAATTGCATGCACATAGAAGAAACTTAATAGATTTGAACACACAGAATTATAAAGCAAAGGCAGTTCTAGATCCAGATCTAAAATAACACAAAGTTTACTTTAAAGATCTAAGATTTAAAAGCAAGAAACACAGTACGCCGTGACACAAAGTTCTCCGGAAACCTGCTTCTTTGTATTCCTCTGCAACAAGTGGCTCTCAGGGGTTCAGCACAAAGTCTAGAACACAAGATTGCTTCTTACAAATTCTGATCGATTAACCCGAAGGTTCTTCCTCTACTTATAGAATGTAGAGGGGCAATTACAAGTTGAAAGCTTTAGTTGAACTGGCACATGTGGAAGTTGGAAAGAAACAACTGGCAATCTTCCTCCTGGAATTCCTCTTTGCGTGACATGTATGATTTGCAACTGAAAATAGAACCTTCTATTTTGCACGTCCGCCACCTATCTCCAAGTAGTTGACTTCTTCAAGTAATGGCTTTTAAACCAATCACTTAAGTTGTATAATTGAATTGATCGCTCAATTACTTTGTCGAAGGAAAGAAGAAGGAAGAGGAAAGCTGACTTTGTCGGAGGAAAGAAGAAGGAAGAGGAAAGCTAACTTTGTCTTTTTTCATGTCTGCATGCAGCTGATTCAAACTGGATCTGGAAACAAGCTGGAATTAGTTGGATCTTGAAGCGGCTGGATCTGGAAACAAGCTGGAATTGCAAGCAGTTGGAATTGGAAGCAAGCTGGAATTTTGCCTTCGCATTGTCTTCTCTTTTATCCTTGAAGCTTTTGCAGTTCTTCTGTTGTACATGCATCAGTGCAAGGTTGGCCGTAGATAACTCATCATCCTTATTTTTAATTGCATATGAGCAATTAAAAATTCTGGAAAGCACTCAGGGTGAATGAAAATTCAATGAAGGCTTCAACTGGAAGATGAGAGCACATGCACAAGATCTTGGAAGGAATTTTCCACGCACTGTCTTCTTCACGGGCTGCATTCGAAACAAGAGGATGAAGCCTTTGTGCCAGAAGCTTTTGCAACTATGAGATCTGGATCTGGATCTGCATATGGATTTGCATCGCATCGCATCGCATCTACATCTGGATATGGATTTGCACTGCGCATAACAAACTTTGGCAATCGGGCTATGGATGGAAAAAGCTGTGCAGCTCGGATGATTCCACTTTGCTTTTAATATGCACGCATGAGTGAAGTTTTTCCTGCACGCATGAGTGAAGTCTTTCCTGCTCTGGATTTGTCTATCAATTCAGCAAGAGGTTTCGAGCCTAGATCCGTGTCTCCAGTATCTACAAATTTAGAAGTGATGCATGACTCCGTTGTGCTTTCTTTTTCATCTTTCTTCGCCATAGCTTTGTCTATCTTCGTCTGAATAATTCTTTTTCTTCTTATTTGGCCGGATTTCTTCAAAATTGGTGCAGATCTGGACAATTCTTCAGATTCGGAGGATATATGCAATGTATTGGACATTGATAAAAGCTCCTTTTCCTTTGTAAAGCACCTGTATTGAATTCCTGCAATTTATTCAGACAAAAATGGCCACCGGAGAATGAATAGTGAATTTTAATTGTAAAAATCTACACTTTTCAAGCCCGCTGCCCCAAAAATTGGTGTTTAATTTGCACATAAAGAGAGCATGAATCCTTTCAACAACACCTGAGCACCTGTAACACATATGCAAACAATTATGCAGACAAAGATCAACCTCCTTCAAAGCATGCGCCAAATCTGGAAGCTTTTAGCCTTGTTGTCACCTTGTCTGAGCAAAATCCTTCTTCTAATGGGGGCGCACTTTTCCACTTGGCTGCAATTCTTTACCTGTGATTTGAATAATTCACCCATATGGCTGCCCATGCTTATATAACCTTCACAATTCTATAATTAATAATTGCCCTAACAATTAAAGGCAATTAATTAATTAAAAATCATGCTTTTCTCTTTTAAAAATAGCATGTTTAAGGACAGCCATCCAATAAATTAAATTAATCCAATTTAATCCTTCACACATCACTTCACTCAAGCTCCACAGTGTGCTTTGACCATAGCCACTGAAAATAGAATTTAATATAATCTTTTAATACTTTAAAAAGTATTAATTCCTTCTCAAAAGGGGCTGCATTAAATAAATTAAATTTATTTAATTTTGGAATTCTATTTCCAATTGATTTATTCCCTTTTGCTTTTGTTGACTTTTCCACAAGCCTAGGTGCGAAATTGGGTGAATAAATATTAACAAATATTTATTTAATGCATTATTATTCACCCAAGGTGGGTCGACTTTTTGCATAATAGAATTCTATTTTTAACAATTCACGACAATGGGATTTTTTAACCTGCAAGGCAGCCCCGGAAATCCCATGATCCACTTAAGTGATTTGACTTTGACAATGAGATTATTTACCTTGCAAGGTGCAATAAAATCCCATGATTTCACTTAAGTCACTTTTCTTTTATTTCACCATGGGAATTTTTACCCTGCAAGGCAAAGCAATAAATTCCGCACCTGCCCGACCTCTAACTTTCCCATTGCAACTTAAGTGAATTTTATATTACGGGAAAAAGTACCTGTGGCAGTACTGAAAATTCCCACCTTCTGTTTGCTTCTTTTTCCCACTGTAGCTTAAGTGAATTTTCTATCACGGGAAAAAGTACCCTGCAAGGCAGGCAATAAAATCCCACCTGCCTGCTGCTTCTATTTTTCCCACTGCAGCTTAAGTGACTTTTATAACACGGGAAAAAGTACCCTGCCAGGCAAGTATACAATTCCCACCCTGCCTGCGGCTTATATTTTTCCCATCGCAGCTTAAATCCTTTGTTTTCCAAAAATGCGCCCATCCCCGCAGGGGCTTTTCTGTGCACGACTTCGCTTTTTCCCAGTGATCCAGACCTCCGATGGCGACTTCCTCCGGGCATAATGTGCGTATATGTTTTCCAGCTGCTCCAGGCCAAAAATCGGGCTTACCGTGAAGGAGTTGTTCGGAGAAATTTCTGAAGAAAGCAGAACGGGACACCACAAAAACACGAAAAATTGCCAAAAGTTACAAATAAAGCCCAAAACTTAAAATAAGTTAAAATCCTTCTAGTATATAGGAATAATAACATATTCGCTCATAACAGAGTTAAAACGGAGCATGAAATAGCCTCATATGGGGCTCAAAATAATTAAATACAAATTTCCATGAGACAAATCCCGACGATAGAATAAAACAATTTTGGGCATCGGGTATTTGGCGAAAAGGCTAATATGGCTCTTTGGGATTATCTTGGCCTTAATCTGAGAACTTTAGGCAATAAAAACAACAAATGACCCATTATTTTAAAAGTACGAAATTTTTTCGGATTGGGTAATCGTGATTTCAGGGTGAAATCTGAGTGACACCAAACCCTAAGCAAATGAGAGAGGGATAATGACTTAGCTGATTCTGTGCAACTTGAGCGTCATCATGATTGTGTATATGCTAGAATAGGTTGGAAACAATGTTGCAAAGGCTCGATGAGGGTTCAGAACCCTAGGAATGTACATGGCAGAAGTGCTCGCAGGAGGGCAAGTGTGCCCCAGGCGCTAACGACCAATTTGGGCGCCTGTGTCTGCTAAAATGCTCAGGTTCTAATCTTTATTGGGTCGGAAGACCTTTGCTGCTAGCCGCTCTTGTTGCTCCAGTTTCGTTGTTAGATCGCCGATTGCATGAAATATCCCTTTTCGGATTTATTTTATATTCAAGATTTCCAACCAAATTTTCACAAATAACAATATGATTTTTATGACAATAGTATATAGAAAAATATGACAACAAAGTACAGTTATGGCAGCAAGGTATAAAATCAGAAAATAACCAATATCTTCACTTTTATTGCAATTAAACTAACATGCAACAACATGCAAGTAACATGCATCAACATGCAATGACATGCATTAACATGCATTAACATGCAATGACATGCATCAACATGCAATGACATGCAATAACAAGAAGTTTCCACTGATAAAATAGATGATCTCTCTTACTGAATATGGTTGTCTTCTCTTTCTGGACTTGAAACTGGATCAACAAGCCTCTGAAACTCTGAATTTGACAACCCGATCTGAATAAACTCCACAATAGCAAACTAGGGCTAGATCTTTCACCACCGAAGAGTGCTCTACTAGCTAGGGGTAGATCTTTCACTACCGAAGCTAGGGTTCCTGCGGAATTTCACCTCCACAAGCAAGGAAAGCAAGCTGAAAGCTCCAACATAAGATGGCAAAATGATCCCAGATCCTTTTTCCTCCCCAAACACCACCTTTTATAACTTTTTCCATCATAAAAGTGCCCATAAAACCCTAATTCGACCCCCTTGGAGATATGTCATGTTTTAATTGTCACTTAAAGTGACTTTATTTCTCCTAGGCCAAAAAAAGTCCACTTAAGTGACCCCAACAAAGAAATAGAACATTACCCCACCTTTTTCACTTAAGTCATCATAAAGTACATGCATAATGCCAAAACATAACATATAAGTGAAATGTAGGTGAAAACCATACCCAACAACCATCTACGCCACTAGCCCCTTGGGTATGACCAAGGCTAAGACGGAAAACCAGTCACTAGACCGTGGAGGTAGGAATGGGGACATTACAGTCCGCCCTTCCCGAAATTTGCTTGTCCTCAAGCGAACGTAAACTAGGGTGTTGTAAAATCTGCTCTCCCTCCCAAGTGGCATCCTCTAGTGGTAAGTCTTTCCACCACACTAGATATTCTGTGATTACCCTATTCGAAGCTTCCTTTGTCTTACCTCAATAATAGATTTGGTTCTAAGACCAGCTTCCCCTCGTCATCCAATGGTGGTAAATCTATGGAAGGTGCAATATGTTGTCCAAGTGCCCTTTTGAGGCACGAAACATGGAAGACATTATGAATCTTATTGTGCTCTGGAAGCTCCAACTCATATGCTACTGCCCCAACTCTGCGCACTATCTGTATGGCCCATAGAATCGTGGTTTTAGCTTCTCTGCACCGCTCTTCTTGAGTGAGGATTGTTCTATATGGCTGCAACCGTAAGAAGACCAAATCTCCAACCTTGAATGATCTCTCAACTCTGTGCCTATCTGCATATACCTTCTGCTGATTCTGCGCTTTCTATATGTTCTCCTTGAGAGCCTTTAGAATGTCCTGGTTCTCCTATACCCAATCACGAGCTTTGGGAGCTCGGCTATCTGATAATACTAGGTCTACAAATGAGGATGCCTCATAACCATATAATGCTCGAAAAGGAGTCATACCAATACTCATCTGGTAGGTGGTATTGTAACAATATTCACCCATATGTAGCCATTTGACCCATGCACACGCGATGTCCTGCAACATAGCTACCCAAGTAGCCCTTTATCCACTTGTTCACTATCTTAGTCTGCTCGTTAGTCTGTGGATGATAGCTGGTACTAGGTGTCAGCTCTGTACCTACAAGCCTGAAGATCTCTTACCAGAATGTACTCATGAAAATCTTATCCCTATCGTTGACAATACTCTTAGGCAACCCATGATGCCTAAAAATACATGTGAAGAAAGTCTGAGCCACCTGCGTTGCCTTATGCCTTGAAGGCATAGAAAGGAAATGGGCATATTTAGTCAACCGATCAACCACCACATATATGCAATCGTGCCCATACACTGAGGGAAGACCTGTGATAAAATCCATGGATATACTCTCCCACTTCTATTCCGGAATAGGTAGAGGTTGTAGAAGTCCTGCTGGGAAAGAGTGCTCTGCCTTGGTTTGCTGACAAACCAAACACTCCCTGACATGGTTAAGGACATCGTCCTTTAACCCCTTCCATGTGAATCTCTAATGTACCTGTATGTCTTAAAATATCCTGGATGTCCAGCCAAGGGTGTATCATGCACTGCTTGAAGGATCTTCTCCTTCATTTTGGACTCTAGTACAAGGAAAATTCTATCCTTGTAGTAGATGAGGTCGTCCACAACTCTGTATCGATCATCCTGAATAATGCCATCCATAATCTCACATGCAAACTGATTTTTGGAGTATTCAACAAGTATATGAGCCTTCCAATCAGCTGAAATCTCTGACATAAAGCAAATCATAGAATCAAAGCAAGGTCTCCTAGACAGTGCATCAGCCACCACATTATTCTTACCTTTCTTGTATTCTATGTCGAAATCAAAAGCCTGTATCTTATTTACCCATCTCTGCTAGTGGTCATTGAGATCCTTTTGCTCCAAAAATAACCTCAAGCTATTGTGATCCGTATGAACCACAAATTTTCTGCCCACTAAATATTATCTGAATTTGACCAATGCATGCATAATGGCCAACATCTCCTTGTCATAAATTGAGAATCCTCTCTCTACTGGACTCAATTTCCGACTCTCATAGGCAATGGGATGCCTATCCTGCATGAGCACTGCTCCAACACCCACTCCTGATGCATCG
This sequence comes from Taxus wallichiana var. yunnanensis, assembly GCA_018340775.1. NCBI lineage: Eukaryota > Viridiplantae > Streptophyta > Pinopsida > Cupressales > Taxaceae > Taxus > Taxus wallichiana. The sequence goes on from CM031237.1 coordinate 444,334,929, forward strand.
CACTCGAGTACAAATGGCCGAGTGAAATCTGGCAATGTAAGAACTGGACAAGAACTCATCACCCCCTTAAGGTGATCAAAAACCTGTTGTGCTGAATTTGACCAAGCAAAAGCCCCTTCTTGGTCAAGTTTGTCAAGGGTGCAGTCAAGCGAGAGAAGTTCTTCACAAACCTCCTATAATATGTGCATAGTCCCAAGAATCCTCTCAAGTGTGTCAAAGTCCTAGGTGGTGGCCAATCCAAAATCACCTGAATCTTCTCCCTATCCACCTTGACTCGCCTCCTCCGATCACATAGCCCAAATATAGCAGCTCTGTCATACCAAACTCGCACTTAGAAGCTTTCGCATAAAGCGAATTAGCTTCCAAAATTCCCAACACCTCATCAAGATGTTGAATGTGATCCTCCCACGTCCTACTGTAGACCAAAATGTCATCAAAGAAGACCAATACAAACTTCCGCAAATGGTGGTTGAACACATGGTTCATGCAGGACTGAAATGTGGCCGGTGCATTAGACAACCCGAATGGCATCACCAAAAACTCGAAGTGGCCATAGTGGCACCTGAAAGTTGTCTTATGCACATCCTCCTCTCTGACCTTGATCTGGTGATATCTAGATCGCAAGTCTATTTTGGAAAAATAGACTGCTCCATGTAGCTCATCTAGTAGTTCATCAATGTGTGGCACAGGATACTTATTTTTGATTGTCTTCTTATTTAGTGCATGATAATCTATGCACATTCGCATGGTTCCATCCTTCTTCTTCACCAACACCACTGAAGAAGAAAAAGGACAAGAACTAGGTCTATTATGCCCCATGTCGAGAAGCTCGTGTATAGTCCTCTCTATCTCATCCTTAAAACTGTTTGGGGTGACAGTAAGGAGTAGTAACCATTGGCTTGATGTTCCCAAGCTCAATCACGTGCTCAAACCCCCTATTTGGTGGTACACCTAGAGGTATGTCCTGAAAAATTGCACTGTGCTTGTCCAATAGGCCTTGGACATCCACATGATACTCTGGACGGTCACTCCTTGTATTCTTGGTCGAAACCAATCAATGAACGGCCCAATCCACCTCATCGTGCTGAAAGATACTCTCCATCCTCTTAGCTGTGACTACCCTGGGTGCTCCTGTAGATAGACCCCTCAAGGTGACATTCCTGCCCTCGGACTTGAATTTCAGCTCCATCGTCTGAAAGTTAGTACGAAATTTGCCAAGGGAGTGAAGCCACTGAACTCCCAACACTACGTTGGTCTCTCCATGCCTAACAATATAGACAATATAGAACTTTGGAATTTGGGTGCATCTCATAGACTCACCATTGGCTACAACAACGTTGAAGCCCCCAAAGTCCTCTCGTTTGTAGCCGCGTCTCTTAACCAAGGATGCATCGATAAAGATGTGGGTAGCCCCATTATCAATAAGTACCACAACACGCTGCCCCTGCAAAACTCCCCTAACTCTGAATGCCTTGTACCTCGGGGTACTAGACAGTGGCTATAGTCTCCTGAAGGGAAAACCTCCTGCTCATCAGTACCATCCAAAGCATCTTCATCTCCGTCATCCATCTCTTGGGTCTCTAGCTGCTCATCTCCATCAGTCTCTCTCTCTCTCTCCTCAAAGACCTCAATGAATTGGGCCTTGCCCTTTCCGAGCAATCATGTCCTGGGGCCCACGGTGAACGGAAATCGAAACAAAGTTTCTTTCGCCTCAGCTCATCCCTAAGCTCTCGTGAAATAAACGGATTTCTAGCCATCTCTGTCTTTGTGGTGGCCCCTTCGGCTGGAACCATCAGGTCTAGATGGGGGTCCTCTCTGTTGAACTCGAGGTGGAAACCTCGGCTTCGGAGTGGCTAACTCCAAATCTCGGGCTCTCCTGATGGCATCGTGTAGTGAAGAAGGCTCGAATGCCTTCACAAACCCTGCTAGTGAATCTGTCAGCCCTGCTATAAAAAGTGAAGTCAACCTCACCTCAGAAACATCAGTAACCATCACTGACAACCGCTGAAAATCTGCAATGTACCCATCCAAGGATCTGTCTGTCTCAAATGAGTCAACTCTCTGAAGAATCTATCGGGATCCCGCCTGTCAAACCTGCCCACCAGTCTCTCTGCAAAATCCGCATAAGTGGTAATATGCGTGTGTCCCTGTGTGACAAGGCCATGATGCCACCAATCATGTGCATCTCCCTCAAGATGTAGGATTGCAAATTTTATTGCATCCTCTTCGTGCATGGGATTCAAGTCAAAGTAAGTTTTTAACTTCTGAATCCATGATTGCGTGGTACACTTCTTGGATCCGTCGAAGTGTGGAACTGAAATCTGCCCAATCGCCTCTGTAGCTCGGGAACATGAGGGTAGTGATCCCGCTTGGGCCGGCTACCGATCTTCATCCTGCAATACTCGGGAAAGGCATATTAGCTTTGAACCCTTCACTCAAGGATTCATACTTCTCCCAACAAGTCTCCTCATCAACAATATCCCCTTGTTGCCCTACCAGTGTCACTTCCGGATCTTTCAGGAAAACCGGTTCATGCATGCTCAACCGTGTGTTTTGGGATGGAGTGTGCTGCCCTGATCTGCCGTTTTCATCTTTGTGAGTCCGCAGCCTGGAATTACTGTTTTCACCTCTTTCCATATGGTTCCCAAGGCCACCCTGTGATAATCTCTCTGTGAGTTGGCTCAAGTAGAGGTTTGTAGTCTCTTGTTGTTTCACCATATTTATAAACATTTTCTTCATAAACTCCTCATTCAGCTGTTCCTCTGATTTTCCATCTTTATCCGCCATGTCTGGACCTTCTTTCTTGGGTGTATTCCTCCTGGAATAAACCTTCATACACTACCCAACAGGCTGCAGAAAAGACTGCTCTGATACCACTGAAATATCAAACCAAATTTTCACAAATAACAATCTGATTTTTATGACAGCAGTATATAGAAAAATATGACAGCAAAGTACAGTTATGGCAGCAAGGTATAAAATCAAAAAATAACCAATATCTTCACTTTTATTGCAATTAAACTAACATAACATGCAAGTAACATGCATCAACATGCAATAACAAGAAGTTTCCACTGATAAAATAGATGATCTCTCTTACTGAATATGGCTGTCTTCTCTTTTTGGACTTGAAACTGGATCAACAAGCCTCTGAAACTCTGAATTTGACAACCCGATTTGAATAAACTCCACAATAGCAAACTAGGGTTGGATCTTTCACCACCGAAGAGTGCTCTACTAGCTAGGGGTAGATCTTTCACTACCGAAGCTAGGGTTCCTACGGAATTTCACCTCCACAAGCAAGGAAAGCAAGTTGAAAGCTCCAACATAAGATGACAAAATGATCCCAGATCCTTTTTCCTCCCCAAACACCACCTTTTATAACTTTTTCCATCATAAAAGTGCCCATAAAACCCTAATTCGACCCCCTTGGAGATATGTCATGTTTTAATCATCACTTAAAGTGACTTTATTTCTCCTAGGCCAAAAAAAAGTCCACTTAAGTGACCCCAACGAAGAAATAGAACATTACCCCACCTTTTTCACTTAAGTCATCATAAAGTACATGCATAACGCCAAAACATAACATATAAGTGAAATGTAGGTGAAAACCATACCCAACAACCATCTACGCCACTAGCCCCTTCGGTATGACCAAGGCTAAGATGGAAAACCAGTCGCTAGACCGTGGAGGTAGGAATGGGGACATTACATCGCACTTTGTAACCCGAACAAATGACTACCTGCACATGCCCACAAATTACATCAAATCGAATAAAAAAGATGCGAGAATGGGAGTCGACCACCCGATGGTTACCCAAAGAGTGAACTTACGATTGAGCACTCCACTACATCTCAGACTTCATGTAGTTCTCGCGCGTGTGTGTGTATTCGTGTCCCATGCCCTACGTTGCCCTTGTGCAAGTTGCACGATGATAGCGGGATAGATCTAGATTGTCTCGAATATGCAAAAATGTGTGTGATGGAATAGAATAAACTCCCCTCCTATGCAGTGTATGCAAACCAATGCAACCCTTGACCCTTGTATGGATGTGCTAGATATGTACTTTGTAGTGCTCTTGTGCCTTTGTGCAAGCTTAGGTGGTGATAGATAATGCTTATAGTGCTTGGCCTTCTTATTTAAAAGAAGTAACTAAGTATATATATGATTCCCTTGTTTGAATTTCGTAATTGAAAACTGAAAGGCTGACTCAAAGTACTAAAAGGTGACCAAGAAGCGAAAGGGACTCAAAAGAGTAAGAAGAAGAAAGAGAGGGACATGAGCACCCAAGAGGGACAAGAGCGCACAGGCGCTAGTGTCCGAGGCCATCAAAAGGTAAATTGGTCAAGTGCATAGAGGCGTAAGATGTGCAAAGCCAAAAGGATGCTCAGTCAAGCTCAGAAAAAGAAAGTGCAAGAAATAAAAGCAACCAAAAGGTCAAAAAAGTTGTCGCCCACTAGTTTTCTTGATTAGGAATCATGTATACATTAGTATGCTTTAGGACCTAGAAATGAAGCCAAGTGCATAGATTTTGTATCTACAGAGAGAGATTATATTGGAATCACAAAATCACATTACAAATTATTGTGGGCCTCTTTGAAAGGGAAACTTTGTAATGTCCCTCTTTCTCGAATAATTTTATTGAAGACCTTTGGCCCATTTTTGTCTACCTGACGCCAAAGGGTGAGTCAAGGGTGACTTAAGTTTTATTAATTTTATTATATTGTGCAAAATTAAAATATAACATTATAAAATGCACATATAATAAATTAATAGAGCTTAACATTAAAATAGAAATTAGAAAGTGCAAAAGTGAAAAACAATTATTTTAATTGTATTTATCTAGGGGAAAATGCGATTTGCCCCCTGAGGTCAAAAAAAAAAAAAGAGTCAAAGGCCTCATTAAAAATTGCGACTTGGCCTAGGGAATGCAAGGAAGCCTATTGGATGTTTTGGAGGTCATTTTGGGGCCATTTTCCTTTATAAGGAGAGGTCGACTGCTTAGAGGTATTCTAGATTTTTATATGATATTTTCTCTTGCATTTGAGCTTTGAGCTTTTGCAAATAATCCAAGGACGAAAACCCTTAGGATTTTCTCTCTTGTGGACGAAAACCCCAAGAGTATTGTGAGGGATTTCCACTCAGGAATTCTCATTGGTTTAACCAGATTTTCAGTCATTTATAGCAATGTTTTTTGGAGAATAAAATTGCACCAGTGTCATCATAATTCTTCTAGTGGAGCAGCTCATTCTTTGGTTGGTTGGCATTGTATTTAAGATATTTCTGATCTGAATATTATTGCCATATCATCTGCTGATTTTTGGGAATCAAAGCAAAGCAAAGCAATTTCAGAATTTTTTGAGGGTTTTCAGTGGTATTTTCAGTCAGTTTTAATGCAGATTTCAGATCTGATTTTCAGTGATTAGTAACCTCTAAAAATCTGATTTTTGAAATATTTGGGCTCTTAAAAATAGTACTATCAGTTTGTGATCGAAATATTAATTTTTGGGTACTAATTGGGTTGGGTTCCCACTGAAACTCTAGTCCCAATTCCTGTAGTAAATCAGATTTGCAGCAGTTGTCTTTATATTTTGGGTTATTGCATCTGGGGTTTCATTCTTCTCCATCAAGTTTTTGATCAGATATAGGTGGGGATCTTTCAAACTTCCTTTGAGAAATGTGTAATATAAAATTTTCAATGGATACCTTTTCCTCTTGCACTTGCATCCAAGATTTCGTTAATAACACCTAATACAAAGAAAAGAGTTAGGACAAAGGAATCCTAACATGCCCTTCCCCTAAAAAGGCTTTGCACTCAAATATTAAGATGAGGAAAATGCTTTTGCAATTGGAGTAAGGGTTCCCATGATGTGTCTTACAGTTGCATTTTGCACCACTATACCTGAATCTCTATGAGAGTGCGAGTGCGCAACTATCATGATCACTTGTCTAGGATAGACCCAGGTTCCAGGAGAATAAACTTTTCAATATTGATTTCTAGTATTACAATGTGTACTTGAACATGTTGCCAATGACCTTTAATGTAGATACATGAAAAACATGATGGATCTTGAAGAAGAGGGTGGTTCCATCTTATAGGTGACAGACCAATCTTTTAGAGGACTTTATAAGGGCCATAAAGCTCGGAGGTTAGTTTTGGAAACCTTTCATCGCCAAGGAGGATTTCTTTTAAGGACCCTCACCATATAGATATAGGAAAATTGAGTGCCCTATATATAGATTTATATAGAGGGGAGGGGTGGGCCCTATTTGTATAGCCATTTATAGATAGGGGCCCTGTGGATAGCCGTAGTTGTAGAGGGGAGGGGAGGGGAGGGAGGGATATCTATATAGATAGGGGCCCCTAGATAGATCAAATATATATAGGAACAGTGGCGAGTGAGGGCCCCGCCTTATATGTAGAGTTGGGGGTTGGGGCCTTGTCTCTATATGGGGGCTTATTGATTTCTATGTGCTCCTATCTCTATCTATATATGGGGCACTCATGTAGGCTGGAGGGTGTTGATCGCTTTGTTGCTTCATTCGCTTTTGTGTTGTATGCAAGTTGTCCTTGAGAGTTTGAAGGATATTGTCATGCGTGTTGAGTGTGGAAGCTGCTACCTATACCTTGAAACTTCATGCGATGTATGATTTAAGAGACGATGGTGGTTGCCCATAGATGGCTTCATATGGTGTCCTATTGGTTTCCGTGTGATATGTGGTATTGTACCACCATGCCGCGAATGGTAACTATTTTACCTTGTGATGTTCATCCGAAAGGAAGCAATGTAGATAGGTTTTCAAGCATTTGTTGACAATTTTTGTTTGATCATTTGTTTGCAGATGGTAGGCCGAATCTTCTTAAGTGGGGTATTGTATATGCGGAAAATTTCTTGCTAGAAATTACTTATAAAAATGGAATCACAATCACAAGAAATGGGAAGGTATCCCATGGAGGTGGAATATATGATCAATAAAGGTTTGGGCACCAATGGAGGCATTAAAAGAATGTGTGAGGACTAGAAGTGTGCATCCTCGGAGAGGTGATCCACCACCACAAGCATAAGTAAGTTTCCCTTTGACTTTGGGAGCCCTACAATGAAGTTTGTGGAAATGTCAGTCAATACCTTGACGACAGAATAGCTAACGGCTGGAGTGTTCCTCGGATCAAACCCTTTCACCTTTGTTGCAGCAACAAATCTAACATTTTGCTGCAAATTGTTTGATTTCTTGTTTAATGTCCTCAGGGAAGAAATTCTTTGGACCTTTTTATCGGTTTTATAAATACTAACGCGGATGACTGATGGTAATGCATGTAGTTTGAGCAAAATATTCCCCTATAGTGCTGATTTGGAAGACAATAAAAGATGATCTTTATGTCGCAAACAATGTCCATCCCAAGAGTGGATCGACTTAGAGGATGGATTAGTGGACACTTGTTGGATGAACTCTTGAAGTTGCACATCTTGGTCCCACTTTGTTGGATCTCGTGCATCCACTATGGAATGGGTCATGACAATGCACATAGGGTTGTTTGTTCTTGATACTTGCGAAACAACACATTAGCGACAACATTGTCCTCATTGTTGTTAATTTCAAGGTCATAGCCCATGAAATTTGTTACCCACTTCTTTTGCTCATTACAAGAGACTCTTTGCAAGTTTTTAAGACTACGATGATTGGTTTTGATGTAAAATAGTCGCTCAAAAAGGTATGGTAGCGATTTGTTCATTGGATGGCGAGATGGCTAGGGTTTCTTCCTTGTATGTAGAGTAAGAAAAACTTTCTCCCGAGAAATTCCTTGTTGTGAATGGGGGTCTGCCTCGCTCCATTAGGCTGCTCCAATTCCACTTCATGAAACATCACTTTCAATGATAAAGGTCTTGGAGGAGTCGGGAATAGCAAGAATTGATGTAGTACTCATGGCTTGCTTTAGAGGTTCAAAGGCCTTTTCCATTGCCTCGTAACAATGAAAGGCATTCTTTCCAACATGGTTAATGAAGCTGCAATTTTCCTATAGTTCTTGATGGACTTACAATAATACCCAGTGAGGCCAAAAAATCGTGAAGGCTCTTGGGCGTTTAGGGCATTGGCCGATTTTTCATAGCCTCTATTTTTTCTAGATCCATTTTGTCTCCCTACCTCCGAGATGATGTGTCCTAGATACTCAATTTCGTTTTTTCACCACAAGAGCAAATAGATCATTTGGCGCATAATTGGTTATCCGAAAGGATTTGGAAGGTTTGTTCTAGGTGCATTAGATGCTCCTCCAATGTTCGGCTATAAACAATGATGCCATAAAAAAACTAAGATGAACTTTTTGAGAAATGGCTGGAAGATTTTGTTCATTAGGCTCTAGAATGTTTGTGAAGCATTAATGAGTTCGAATGGCATGACTAGAAAGTCGTAGTGACCTTCATGCATTAAGAAGGTTGTCTTCCTCTTTGATGCAGATTTGATGATATCATGATACCCTAACCTTAAGTCAAGCTTTGAGAAGAAGAAAACTCTATGCAATTCCTCTAAGACTTCATCAATTACGGGAATGGGGAATTTGTCCTTGATGGTGATTTTATTCAACTCTCAAAATCAATATAGAGATGCCAGTCCATCTTTTTCTTGATCAATAAGATCGGGAAGAGTACTAACTTAAGCTCAGTCGAATGACTTCCGCTTACAACAATTCTTGTTTGTTGTTTGGAGAAATGGGTAGAGTGGGGACGAATATTTCGAGGCACACTCCTCGGAACAAACCGAGTAGCATGCTCTTCTTGATGCTATGGAGGTAATCCTTCAAGCTCCTCAAATACTCCCGCATACTTAGACAATAGTTATTGCAATTTCATCAATTGGTTGGGATTAGAAGATTCGATGATTTGGATAGCGCAAAGCTCGGCAGGATAATCCCATGAGACCTCTTTTTAAGCAACTTCTCTATCCGATGGGAACTAATGATGCTAGTGGCTCCCGGAGTCAATCCTTTCAAGGTGTGTTGCTGGACTTGATTTGTGAATTGCATCCATAGTTTGGAAAAGTCCCAAAGTATAGTTCCATAGATAGAATAGAATACTCGCCAAAAACTCGGCGAGTTTAGAAAAACTCGCCAAAAATTATGCTAAACGAGTAATTCGTAGGAAAACTCGCCAAAAATGCAAAAAAAAAAACTCGCCGAGTATAGTTGGAATACTCGCCAAAAACTCGCCACAAACTCGCCAAAAACTCGCCAAAGACAACATTTCTTTCCTTTTTTGGATTTTTGGTGAAGAAAACACAAGCATAGAAAAAAATTTGCCATTTTTGGAAAGGGTCCAGGAAGATGTAGCAGCAAAAACTTGCATGTGCCATAACTTTCATTCTGTGGCTCCGTTTCAGGTGCCATTTTCTCTAAAAGTGCATATTTTCTCGAGCTCCATTAACGTTGATGGCAATATTTTTCTTATTTTCATAAAATCCATTTTTGCACCTTTTTGGACCAAGCAACTTCTTGCAATCTTCTGAAAGAATCATGAGCTTTGATCGCTTGTAGACAGATTAGTAATTAAAAATATTGGGTAGCTTTCCAAAACTCGGCGAGTACTCGCCAAAACTTGACAAGTATTCTCCCGTGCTCGGACTAATCACACGAAGAAGCGCAACAAGTTGACTCAAAAAAGGCTCAACGACTTGGTTTTTGTGCAATATAATCTCCGGCTTCGCACAAAAAAAGTTGAGGCCACATCAGTGGAGCTCATTGATTTGGATGAGATAGATCCATACAGTGAGTGGACTGGGCAAGAAGAGGAAAACCCTGCGTTCACAGCGGACGAGATTGCTTCTTTTGAGAGGGAGGCTATGGAGGGAGAAGCACTAGCAGGACTCCGAGGAGATATTGGACTGGATGACATCTTTGGAGGTGATCTCCAACATGCAGCAGAGAAGCCACCAGCACCATCAAATAGTTCCATGATCGAACAGATTCGCAGCCTTTAGGAGGAGCGTGGAGACGCAGCCATGAGTGTGGGGACTAGTATCACCGGTTGTCGTATTCGCATGATGATGCGATTTTGTATTGTATTTGTATTCAAATCTAATAGAAAACACTTCTCCAACATTTTATGGGCTCATTTAATACATTTTTGTAGCTATGTGTTGCTTAAAATTTATGTTTTTTAAAGAAATTTGAGTATTTTTTAAGTTGCCGAGTATTCCCGAGTATTGGCCGAATATTGGCGAGTTTTAAGCAGTTTTTTTTTTTTTGGGGGTCTGGTGAGTTTTTGGTTTTGGCGAGTTTTCCTACTATGGTTCCAAGTGTACGTAGCCACTTTGTGTGCCCAAAACTACATCACAACCACCAAAAGGTAGAACAAACAGCTATGGTTCTCGGCTGAAATTTGAACATTTCAGCTTTAACCCTTTCAAGGCGAGGTTCCTCCGTTTGTTATCATGACTTCAAAATTGAACACACATACACATAACAATTGGCTTGCTTGGCTAATGAGGGTCGATGAAATTATTTGTGCTGCCAAAATTAACGAGGATGGTCGAGGATGTTTTTAAAGTACCCTTTGACCTTCATTGCTTGAGTAGTGATGCTGATCAATGGGTGCATTGAAATTTCTAGTGTTGGGTCCTCGCCTATGTCATATTTTTCTTCCTTATCATTTTCTTGGGCTTCCCACACATCTTCCCTGTTCTCCAAGTTTCGTAGGCGACTCCACATCTACTAAGTATAGTTTTTGTTCCACACAATGATGACTCAGTTGCGTATTCTTCATCCTAGTTATAATATAACCATTGTTTATAACATAACCATTTTTCCCAATGAATATCTGCCTCAGTTAGGTGCTTTATTGGTGTTGTTCTCAAGGGTTTGGGAAAGTTAGTGCTTTTGTTGGCATTAGATTTTGATTGGGGGTCATTTGGTAGATCTGTATTGAGCTGCAAACTTGTCTTTTGCCAACTTGGCCAACCTAATCGCTGTCAACATATCCCCTGGTTTGAGCATTTTGACCTCGGCTCCAATATTTTTTTAGCTGCTTATGAAACAAGTTTTGAAGAATTTATTTGTCAACCCTTCTGTTTTATAGGCTAGATTTTCAAATTCATTTATGAATAAAACTAGCCTGCCATAATTTGGCTAAGGTTCCCATGAATTCCTCATATGCACTTGGGCCAAATCTAAACAAAAGGATTTTGGAAAATTGGCCATGAACGTTTGCCATGAGTTTTATGCTACCATTGGTACACTTGATGGCTTCCTTCTTTAGATTGAAAGAGGCTATCAATACTATGTCTCTGTATGGGGTCTTCTTCAATTGGAAATATTACTTTGCGCTGTACAACCAATTAGTGAGATCTTTAGCATCAAATTTAGGAAATTCCAGTTTGGGGCCATTCTCGATTTAGCATTGTTGTTTTGACTATTCTTAAACTTGTGATAATGTCCATCATTTGTGTCTATTGTGTGGCGATTCCATTGATTTGGGCTTGCCTTTTGCTTCTCTAGTTCTACATCTGTGCTACAAGCTGGTTCATTTCTTTGGATGGGGTCACTGCCATCATGTAGAAGGGACCAAGAGTGTCCTAGAAAGTGTATGGGAGTTCAGTATATCAAAGTGACCATCTCGAAGAGATGATCACAATGGTACACGTGGCCCAATAGGATTTTTTTCCTTTATTACACCAAAATGATTAGGATGAAGATAATTGATTTGGAATAGGTGGAAACTATGTGAAAAGTTTTTCCATATTTTATTAACTATATTTTATAATTTATTTATTTATTTGATCCCAAATGATTGCTCAAATGTGCCTAGAACAACCCAAATTTTTAGACCTCCACACCCCCTGTATCAGCATATATTGTTCAAAATATTCTGTTGGTGGTGGATTCATATGACTCCTAGATGCCCAAGTTCATCATAGTCAGGGTTCTATCTAGGAGGGTTTGGTACATGCTGCTTTTGGATTATGGGCTTGTAGATACAAAGTCATGTTTGTAATATTGCCGACTTTATATTTTAGAGTGCTAACTAAGGGGATTCCACTGTCCCACACCCCACTATCATGGGCCTAATATTTTAGAGTGCTAACTAAGGAGATTCCACCATCTCGTAGCCCAACATCTCACATGTGAGATACAATGCGAGTAAAGTTTTGAGGCTAACTGCTTACCAGTGCTCCACAAATTATAGACAGCCGAAGGCTTTCTATGGCTAGGCTTTAAAAAACTATGGGGTCTTCCTACATATCCAAGAGTATGTGGAAGCTCAAGTCTATATACAAATGTCGTTTAGGAGCCTTTGATGATGGGTCAAATTCCATCTCACTTCACACACTAATCTTGTGTGATTAGCAAAAGCGATAACTTTCTGTGGATAATTTAAACCCCTAGTACAAGGTTTTGAGCTTAACAAATAAAAGTACTTGATGAAAAATTGGTAGACTTGGGGCAAAAAGCTTAGTGCCACCACTTCTATTACCTCTTACTAATCACCAAGATCCATGTGGAGCGAGGTGAGAGCATATGGTGGATAGTTGCAGAAAGTTGTAAATTATTGATGTAACTATGCAACAAGGCCCTAGAAAAAGCGTTGTTATTAGATGTTATGATCCTTCTTGCAAATGTATTAATCTAGCAACATTAATGTAGAAAATATGCATCGTAATTGAAATAAGAGAGCAAGATTGCATTGGAATCACATATCTGCATTACAAAATATCGCGGGCTTCTTTGAGACTTCATCTAGGGGCAATCTCCTTTAAAAATGCTCAATAAAAAATATTCAATGGATACCTTTTCTTCTTTCACATGCTCCTTATTTATACTACTCCATTCAAGACAACTACTACCTTCCCATACATGTGGGATGCATATAATGTAGCTTAATGAGACAATTTACCAAGCATATGCGTCAAGCTTTTATTAATACCACCTAATACAAAGAAAAGAGTTAGGACAAAGGGGTCCTAACACCGAGTATGAATTGATCTCATCCAAGTCAATTGCATCATAACTCCTCTTCCCTTTCACCTATTTGACTCGAAGACAAAGATCAGATCACACAAAAACAAGGTCATTAAGGCGTTGTTTGTCAATCTATGCACTTCTTCATGTGAATGGACCCAAACATACTTTAATTTTGTTCACACCTAGAAGAGCTACAGGTGGCTGGCACAAAATATCGATTGCTAGCCTCTTAAGATGTGACATTTTTTCACCATAATCTTGCCACCAAAAATCTGCAAATAGGACATTTATAACTTTGTAAGTCAACTTGGTTTGTATTTATTAAATAATTCTAGTATTTACGAGAGTGCAATCAAAGGAATCAATTTGATTTTACCTAGTTGCTAAATAATTTTACTATGAATGCATAGAGTTGGAAAAAAAGCCTCCCCCTTGTACCCTTGTAAATCCACAACTCATCAAGAATTGTGTCTCTGAGGAATTGGGCACGCATCATCCCTCTATGCATGTGTTGAGGCCATCCATAACCTCCTCATTGGCCTTAAAAGAATTAGAAAAGAAAGTTTTGGGGTTCAAGAAGTACGCCGCTACATGTATGTGTTGGTGGAGTTGTTTGTTCCATCTCCAATCAATTATCCACTACATGTGTTCATTTTTTAAAATTTTTCCCATAATAACAAGTTATGGCCTCCTTGACTTTGTCCTTTGCACGATGCAGATAACCCATTGGGCTCATTTCGCTATCCACTAAGCATAGAATCCTAACGCAAAGCTCCGCCACAAACAAATAATAAGGAAATTTAAAATTAAAATTAAGAGAAATTTGAACCAAAAATTAAATGAAAATTAAAAATCTAACCTCTATGGATTTAAAATTTGTAAGTTAAGCAAACTTGCAAAGTAATGAATTTTATTACTTTATGCGTTTGTAATCATTAAGTTTAATATTAAAAGTTACCTTGAGGATGTCCTTTATGCTCTTCATAAACACATCATCAAAAACGGTTTTTATGACCCTTTCCCCTCGACTTTCTCACAATAGGAAGATTCTAACCGCCGAGTACTCACAAATACCTACTTAAGAGACGTTAATGAGGCTGCAATGCTTTGCAATGTGATGAAGTTTGAGGTGAATCGTGTGACTCGATTGGAAAAGCTCCTTTTATTGGTTTGCTCTCTCATCAAGCTAATGACCTAGGGGTGATTATAGATATATTTGGTTATAGTTTTGGCTTCATCAACCACATTCTTCACTTATCCAATTTTCCCTATGTCCTCAAGTAGGATATCAATGCAGTGGGCTCTAAAAAGGGTTGGGTACCTCTCCTAAAGAAGTCTCCCTATTAAAATATAAAGCTTATAATAAACTATTAATATTTGTTAAGTATTAATTAATAAACAATTAATATTAGTTAAGTGCTAACTAATAAAAAGTTGTAAGTTTGTAACCACTTCAACCATTTTGTAATCATCTCTCACATAATAAAATGACGGACACACATTTAACATGTGCATTCCAGTTTCTCTTCATCTCTTCTTTATGCACATTTTCTAACATTGATATTAGAGCCCTTGGTGCTCGAAAGGATTTGCAAACTGAAGGAAGAACATTCAAGATTTTTTCCGAGGGTTATCTAGGGCATAATGCTTGCGAACTAGGGCACAAAATAAAGGTTTTTAGATTGCTTCAAAAGGACATAACATACTCTTGTGAAAGCTTCGAAAAGGCATAAGATACAGTCACACTAGGGTCAAAGGGAAAATTAAAGCATAGAATAATGTCACAAGGGCATGAAATGAGTCCCGAGGGCTTGCAAACAAAGTGGGTGCTAGAGACAATGGTCACGAGAGCATTTGTAGCTTCCATTTCAAAATATAGTTGCATTTACAATTACACGAGGGGGAACAAAACAAATTTACCTGTCACGAATGGTATTTTGGATGATTTTCAATCACGAAAATATAAAAAGGAGGGCATTTGAGAAAAAGGCTTACTGTCATGAATTAACTCCATTAAACACCATTAATAACAATTGCGAATATGAAAATAATGCCAACAAGGGAGAAAAAATGGTCACAAATTTCTAGGGCACGAGGCATGAAATATATTTGTTTCAGTCTAGAAAATAAGACAATTTCTCAGGTATTTTTCTAATTTCTTCAATAGTGCAATTATTTATATTGTTTATCGGGTCCCAACTGTTGTATGAATCTCGAGATGTATTTGTTTTTAAAAAAATAGAACTTTCATTGAGAAGTATTTTGGTTTCAACACTCACTCTTTGAAAGTTAAAATACAAATGCAATTAATGAATACAAATTTGTCGTGTTGATGGAAAAGAAACACAATCCACTGATGCTGCAAAATTATTAGAGTGGGAAAGCCATGATGATAAAGCTAAAGCTATAATTGGGCTTGCTCTTTTTGATTCTGAACTTCATATAGATTTAGACAAAATGTCCGAAGATATTTGGGGTGAGTGAACACGCTGTTTGGGGCAAAAGCAATGAATGCTAATTTTTTTTAAAGCTTAAACTCTCTCGATTCAAGATGGTCATATAAATAATCTAAGATCTCTTCTTAGACAATTAGTAGAGGTTAAAGCTCTAGTAGATGATGAAGATTCTAATCCATTATGTTAAATAGTTTTCCTTTTGCGTATAGCGATGTCATTTTACTCCCAGTTAGATGCCTTCACAAAGCTTGGAGATATGACTTCAGCTCTTCTAGTTGAAGAAAAGAGAATCATGCGGACAATACAAAAGCTATTCTTCACATGAAAATGCACTATACTCCCGCATGAGAAATAATCATAGAAAATCAGATAAAGACACCAGAGCAAGTTGAGTGTTATTATTAGAAAAGAGTTCATCTTGCTCCAATTGTTGCATTCGAGCTAATGATGTTCTCAAAGGAAAACTCAAAGATATCTCAAAGAAGCAGATGTGGCCTTTGTTGACAATTCGCATGAGGCTGAATTTATTGAAGATTTTATTGATGAAGATGAAAAATATGTACTCTAAAGAAGTCAATGTTTTGATGATAGGAAGGAATCTAGTGTAGGTAAAACTCGGCTGGATGGTTGCCCATATTGTTCGAGAGTCTATGCATCTCAGGAATTTACCCTTACAAGGGTCACGAGACAACCTAATGGAGCACTGTGGGAGTAGCTCAGCATGGAGGTTTTCCAACAATTCGGGAGATTCAATAATTCGGGAGTTTGGGGCGGTGGAATCGGGAACTCTGGAATTCATCTTGGGAACTACACCTTTATGAGGGTTAGGGAGGTAGCTTGATGGAGTTTTACCTAATCCAAGAACTGTTCTTCAAAACAAAAGCTTCTGAAGATTATAATTCTATCTTCTTTTTAGTGGTGTAAGCCTTAAAAGTGGGTATTAAAATGTAAGGCTTAAACTTTAGTTTTTAGTTAATATTAGTTAAGTATTAACTAATAAACATTCTAACCACTTCAACCATTTTGTAACCATCTCTCACATAATAAAATGACGGACACACAATGAACATGTGTGCATTCCAGTTTCTCTTCATTTCTTCTTTGTTCACATTTTCTAACATCTCCAAACTCTCCATGACCACCTCAAACATATCACACAATTTACGCATTTTCACTTGGTGAGAAGCATCAATGGAATTCAAAATCACCAACCGCCCACCGAAGCCACTAGAAAGTTTGTCAAAGTGCGATTCCTTCCATGTAATGCAACCCTTTTTGTGTCACATTATTTTTGATCATGTACTATCAACTATGTATTATTTATGTCTTCATCCAACAAGGGCCCACTCAAATCATGACAACTAGGTGCCTTGAACCCATTCTTGACAGTGATCAATGTAATCACTAGTGTCTCCCAATATGGATGTCTTGCCACATTGAATACTATGTTGTTATAATACCAAAAATTAGCAGCGGCCATCCTTGCTTCCTTATGCTTCTGTCGGTCCCAAGTATTACCTTTAAGCGAAGGTTGAGCTTTAGGATATTGCTAGGAACAAAGAAACCTTGTGAAGATGAAGGCATTCAACTTGAATTGTCTCCATTGGATTAGCCCCGAATCCATGGGCCAATAAAAGATCTTACAAATTTGTCGAGTCGGGGTGGAATCCATCATCGATGCAACTTCTGTAACTGTCCTCTATTTCCTACTTTTTCCCCACAAAAAAAAAAAGAGAGCATTCATCTCTTGCATAACTTCAGGCTCCACTTTGAGACACTTGCACGTCTCGGCCAATGATTCGTGCAAGGTGGTATTCGAGGCGATTGATGTCTTCTTGCATCATAATATCATGATAGTTGCATATGTACTGTTCTCCGAACCCTCGTGCCATGCTTCCAAGTAGGGTCATCGAACTTTGGCTTCTTACTACCACTACCCAAGGTTGAGGATGCCATTCTCATATTTCACAGCAAGTGGAATCTGCAAACCCTATCAAAGTTGATCAAATAAAGAAAAACCAAGCGAAGATTGAAACTCTTGCCGTCTTCCAAAGAAAGAAAGAAGATAATGGGTTAAAAAAAAAGAACAAAAAAATAGCACAGACCTGAAATGGAAGAATAAAGCTTTAAAAACCTTACAAGAAAAAAATGGATATTTTACCTCTCAAATGGAACCCCTCCTATCAAACTCCTTTTGGTATTACCTCAATATCCTAGTAAAAAGGGAAAGGAAAGGAGACAAGTGTACCCAAAAATTAAAAAATAAACAAAAATAAAAATAAAACTAGAAACTAAAGTAAACCATACTTGTAAATAAAACCAAACTTGGATTAATCTATGATCTTCTCATTAACGTTACTAGTCAAAGTGTTAAAATGAAAATACAATGATACTCATGCGACCAACAATGATATCACAATGTCACACAACAATACAAAGAACAAAAATTTCAAAATTACATCACAACCTGAGTATCCTTGACTCTTATGGAGTTACTAGTACCACTGTCTACATCACATAGCAATACAAAAAGATAAAGAATATCATTGCAGTTATTTTTAAAAATATATTTTGAGAGGACAATTCCCCATGGGGAGCAAGGAGGTGGACTGAGTGTGTATGTTTCTAAATTGTATCCTTCATATAGGATGAGTTGGGGACGGTCTCGTAGTGTCTCTGTCCCACAGGGGACAGAGATGTGGCGATGTGTGGAAAATACATAATGTCTTGTATTGTATTCTATTATGTTGCATCTGTTGATATTTCAATAAATGCAAGATTCAAATAGTGCTACATAGGTCTAGATGGTTGCTATGCAGGTGAAAGACTGTAAACTGTTATGACATAATGAACATTGAAATATATCTTACCTGTAGAGTTCATCATGAAGTCCCAAGTTTTCCCAAATGATACATGGAAGTTAAATTTAAGCAGGATCACAAAAAAAATCATTGGAAATTATTGCCAAAGATTCATCTAATTGGGAACACATAAAGCTTACTGTCAACTTGCATAAGGCCCAGCATGTTCCCTATAGGAAAATTAAATTTCATTGTATAGTGAAATAGTCACTAGAAATAAGTGGATGCTTCTAAAATCCATTCTTTGTGTCTTCTTTTTGGAGGTTTTCTTTGGAAAACAATGGCTTGGTGACTTTATTTTGACTAATACAGTTGAATTTCAATGCAGCGCTCGCATGGAAGTTGGCGTCCCTCTTTCAGTGGCCTGGGAACTGTGGTCTGACAGGGAAGGTTTGAACCGTTGGATGCCTTGGATTGCTTCCATAAAGGTACTGAAAACTCATTCCCTATTTATAATGTTCACTGTGGCTTTTGGTTCAGTTTGTGATTCGATCCAGATGAGTACAAAAGCTTCTGCTGATTAGTTTTCCTTTACTATGGGACAGACCAAATCCGATCCATCTTTTAAGTGCCAATACAATCCCCTCTTCCACATAAATCTGTGGGTGGACTTGAAATTTTATCTAATACACAGCGAAAGATGACACCGCCTTATACAAGGCTGAAATTTTTGAAAAGGGTTTAAGCTAGCTAAATACACAAAGAAATCTTAATGACGGTGTATATTTAGAATAAACAGGAAACCCTTGAGTTGTAAGAATGAAGATGCCTACTCCTTTGTGATTTTGATTTTGTTCTTATGTTCATGTTCCAGTCCAATTGAGCACACCAACTTGTTGATTCTCTCATGGCATAGAGGAGTGTTGTGGGTGATTTTGAAAAATATGCGTTTTGTATGGAATATATCTGACCGTCATTTGTTGTCACGGTCATGGTTTTTTTGCAAATGAATCAACAACCTGGGCTAGGTAAAGCATATTGAATGAGTTATTGATGGTAGTCTGTGATTACATTTTGTGTGGTAGTAAACAATTGGTCATAATTTTATCTTTTACGATTTCGTTAGAATAGTAAAGATAACTCTTTCTTGAATAGATGTCTAAACGGAATCTGTTAACTCATATACTGTTTCTGTAGGTTATGGTATAATGTTATCCTTCAATATTTTTTCTGCCACTCTCCATGTTTGAAATCTTCTTGTACCTGGACCAGACCAGTAAATTTGATAGCTAGATAACTTATCAAAGGAGTCACTTGTATCCCTTATTTGCAATTAAAGAATACCTGCGTTTTGCAAACACCTTATCATAAAATTAAAAAATTATGTATTGTAAATAGGCAAACTTAGTGCAATGTAAACATAATCACTTTGACCTTGGTGAAATACCACTTTTCTGCAGCAAAATAAGGCAAGGTGTTGCAAGCTTCAGGTGGAACTTCTCATGTTGGCTAGATTTTATGCATAGCTAAAACCTAGGCAGTCATGAGATAAATCTCCCTCATTTACCGGTGAGGCTCCGTGTAAGATTTCTGTCAATTATGTATTCTAATAACTATTTGTGGGTTTTACTTTAACTGCGAAGCTCATGAACCATAGCTAAGCAATTTTGCAGCAAGTAAGCAGTTGTAAAGAAATATTTGTAGAAGGGGGAATAGTTGAATACGAGAAAGAGAAGATGTGTAATCCAACCAATAGTTTACAGAGTTGGTCTCATACACATAGATAAAACAAATAGATCTCACAATACAAAATCAAAGGAAAGGAAAGATTCTAATCTAAATCTTAGACAATGCAAAGTTTATCTAAAGATCTACATAGAAGTAAGAAGCCAATGCACCGTTGACACAAAGTTCTCTCGGAAATCCGCCTCTGTTTAATTCCTCAACTTTCAGAAAAGATATCAAGGGTTTCAACACAAAGTTTGGAACTCAAGAATGTTGATTACAAATTCTGATCCTCTAACCCGTAGGTTCTTCTTCTATTTATAGTGTATAGAAGGAAATTACAAATAGGAAAGCAATAATTGAATTGACACATGCGGAAGCTATAAAGAAAACAACTGGACAATCTTTCCCCTGAAATTTCTCTCACATGACATGCATCTGAAGACTAAATCAAAGCTTTGCATGTCTGCCACCTATTCTCAATTAAGGACCTTTTCAGATAACTAGAAGTAATGGCTTTTAACCAATTACTTTAGTTTTACAATTTTGTCCGAGAAAATAAGAATAAGAGAGGAAAGGGAAGAAGAAAGAAAATATGCCACCGTCATACTCTATGCTTTTTCTTTGTTCTAAAACTGAATATACTTGTCAAACATGTGACTCAGTGTCTTCCCATCTGCCTTAGCAACTGTTTCTTTCTCAGTTTTAAACTGCAACAATCCTCTGGACAAAGCAGCAGTGTTAGCCTTTACCTTCTCCAAACCAGGCCCATACCCCTCAATATCTGCATGAAGCTTTACGAGTCTGCCAATTGAATCTAACGTGAAAGGCATGACGACTTCATCAATCTTCTTTGCACAACCAAAATAAATTCCTCACAAGAAGCAGGCAACTCATCTGGAATGTTCTCTGGTACTTCCCCCATCTTGTTTTCCAGCAACTGCATCCTCTTCAACATAAGCTTGAGGATCTCCATGCGGAAGGAAACTGCTATCTCTAACTGCTTCCCCTTTTCTATCAATTCCATCAGGTACAATTTTCTGCAATTAATACATCCTCTTGGCAATGAATGTATCTTAACTAAGGTATCCAAATGACTTTTAACAACTATGTTCTCATCTTCTATCCCTGTCATTAGTTCCTTTAGTTGAGATAATGCCTTGTGCATATTCTCCAAGCCAGTTGGTATTCCCTTGAACTGCTCTGAAGCTTGGTGAATAATTTGCTCTTTCCATTGAGCAATAGCTTTGACCTGGTTCCCTGCATCTTCAATCTCTTCAACCAAACGGCTGCATACCTGTTCCTGCACTAACATGGGCTGAGAAGAAGGTTTGGCAACCTTAGTGATGATCTCACATAACTGGGAGATCTGCATCCAAGCCTATCTTTTTCTGCCTTCTCTTTGTCAAGTTTAAGGAATAAAGCATCTATCAGTGTCCGTGTATCTTGCTTTAATCCTTCCGTGGTGATTTTCCCCAATGGTACTTTGGTCACCGATATGTCTGCAGTAGTTAGCTCTCCCTTCTGTTTCCCTTCAGCTGGAACTGACAATTCAACGAACTTCTGCCCTGATTCTTCAATAATCAACCTTGAAGTTATTTTAGCAGCTTTAGACCTTTTGCCTCTACCTCCCAAGCTCATAAGCAACTGCAAGTCTTCCTCTTCCAAGTTGATTTCTTCTCTAGCCTCTGGAACTATCTGCAGAGCCAACCAAGATGAGAAATTATTCTTTGGGGAATGAGAAGTCACCGAATGTACCACCATCTCATGCTCCAACTCTGTTGCATCCGAATTCACCACAGTGTTATGGCTGCCCTCTTCTGAATTGTCCAAAGACAATGCTCTTTCGAACTCTGCCATTTGTGCTTTCAACTTCTCTGCAGGGAGAGGTGAAGATCTGGGTGGCTGAGGAACAAATATGAACGATGTTGGATTCAATGGTGGAATAATAACATTTGTTTGAGGTCCTAGAGCTGCGGAAGTGCTGTGAGTTGACTGGAGAAGCTTCATCTGAAAGTAGCACTGGTATAATGGATGTAGTCTTGCCTTTTTCCGGTACCTGAGACTTCTTGTACACTTTGAGCTTCTTTGGCCTTCTGCTACTCTCACCTTCGTGTTTTCTCTTGCTGGAATCCCCTGCAATGAAATTCCCTGTGATTTGGTTCATCAAAGCCTCGTCCAAGCAATACCCTTTTGTTAACAACCAATTTGAGGTGTTAACCAAGATTGCGGAAGACCTCTCCTCAATCGTGTGACAACCACCCATGCTCTCCTGAAGAGAAGTTCTATCTCCTCCCTTTGATGATATGTATCAAGTACCACATGCCCATCATCTGAGAGATTTGCAGGTATCCACGTTAAACCATAGTCGAAACTCGTCACTCGATAACATGCTAAAATCTCCCTTTCTGACTTCGTATTCGCTCCTGCACTTCATCCAAAAGTCTTCAAGTGAAGGAACATGTGAGTATTCTTGGGAGATTGTCCTCTTTGCTATCCCATATGGGTCAAAGTTCATTCGTGCTAGGAAGAACTCATGCTCATACCAGAAAACATTTCTGCTTCAATTCCTCTGGCTTTATGGATGCTCTGACAACTATAATGACTCGGAAATCTACTTGTAGACTTGTGCCATTTGACTGTAAGTCATGCAACTCTATGAGCTTCCTGCACAACTCCATGATGACCCACTTATCACTTGGGTATCTTGGCAACTTAACTGGTTCTCCTGAGAAACCACTAACCCTAAGATATGTGAAGTCCACAAACTGGATGAAGATACTGACCATGCTGGGAGACAACTTGCCAGGCTTCTTTGCTCACTCTGCTTGGTCTTTAGATCACTATTTAATTTGCAAATGAATCCGTAGAAGAATCCATCGTTGACCACCTTGTAATCTTTGTAGCATTCAGGAATTGTCAACTGTGGGAAGCACTCATAAATAGGATCTTTTGACAATATGCCCCGTCTATCCAGTTTGGAAAATATCCCCTGAGAAGTTTGCATATACAAGGTATGAAGTCATTTTGAAGTTGAATGTCCGCCTCACACTTCGGAGTTTCTCGCTGATGTTGTCACTAATGATCTCCGCCCAATTAATTATCGAATCAGCTCTGTTGATCTCAATGGTTCTCACAAAGGCATACATCCATGAGTGGAAGTTATTGGTATTAGCTTCCCCATTTATCCTGCAAAGCAATTTGGTGATATCATCAACTTCCTGCACAAGATTGGATCGTGGAAGAGTCCTCGGAATTTCGATGGTGATCTGGGCTTCTTCATGTATCTGTTGTTCATTATACCCACACAATCTGCTTTATGCTTTTCCCATCTATTACTAGCATCCTGCATGCTAATTGCAATCACCATTGGCCATGTCAGAAGCTTAAGGCAATAATTAATGAATTGTGCATCCAACCTGATTATTGTCTTCCCTACAACATCTCGGACTGTCCTAGAAAGAGGATGATAAGACCTTGCACACTCCATAACAAACTTGGGCAATTGAGTTGTGACCGGAAACACTGAAGCTTGAATAATTCCGCTACTTTTTATTGCCCGCATAAGGGATGATCTTCCGGTGGCTTGAATCGTCAATCAAATCAGTGATAGGTTCAGGGCCCATGTTTGTATCATTGATTTCAGTAAGCCTGGAAACAATGCATGATTTTGTTGACCCTTCTCTTTCATCATGCTTCATCATGCCTGGAATAATCTTTGTCTGAGTTCTTTTTCTTTTATTTTTGCTAGAAGATCCTGCAATTGGATCAATTTGTGCAGATCCTGCAATTCCTTCTGATTCAGAAGATATATTCAATGTATCTGACATTGATTTTGACTTCTTTTCACCAATATGAGCACCTGTGATGAATACCTGCAAATGATTCAGACAAATATGGAGTCCATGGCATGAATGCTTAATTTCTATCACCAAAATCTGCTTATAAAGTCTGCTGCCCTAAAATTTGAGACTTTGCTTGCATGCAAGCAAGCTAAAATATTATTTAATTCACCTGGGCACTTATACCAACATGCAAATGCTCTGAATAATAAAAAGAAAGCTTCTCCAACCCTAGGCGCCAAAACTGGAAGCTTCTCTAAGCAATGAAAAATATTCTTTAATGCAAATCACTCCTTCCCTTGGCGCCAAAACTCTCAGGGCAGCATGCTCCATCAAAAAGAATTAATTGTATCCTCCTTATGGCGTCCCATGCTTATATAGATAACTGCATGCTATATTTAATAATTGCTTCTTCCTATTTTTGACAATTATTAAAAATAAGTTATGCTCTTTCTCTCAATTTGGGCACCCAAGTTTGCATGCTTTAGCTTGCTTTTCCATGTAATTCTTTTATTTATTTTTAGCATGCTTCTTTGTCTTCTCTTTGGCTTTCCTTCATGCTTTGACTTTCTTCCTATTTTTGGCGCCAATTTTAGCTAGGAATAAATAAAATAAATATTAATTAAAGCATGTATTTATGCCAAGGTGGGTCGCATTTTTTGACTTGAAGGCATGCTAAAAATAAGAAGTCAAAGCAATGGGAATTTTTACCCTTCCAGGCAGCTCCAAAAATCCCATCTTTCACTTAAGTGATTTGTCTTTAATGATGGGAAAAACAACCTTCCAGGAAGGCTTAAAATTCCCATCTTCCTTCCACCTCCAAAATTCCCATTGGCAGCTTAAAACCTTCTTTCCAAAAAGTGCGACTTGCATAAAAAGAGTTTCTTTCTTAAAAATGTGACTTGCATGGGTGAATAAAACTCCTTGATGGGAATTCTTACCCTTCTGGCAGCCCCAAAATTCCCATTGGTACTTTAAGTGATTTATCTTTCATAATGGGAAAAAACAACCTTCCAGGAAGGCTTAAAATTCCCACCTTCCTTCCACTACCAAAATTCCCATTGGCAACTTAAAACCTCTCCTTCCAAAAAGTGCGACTTGCATCCTAGAAGCTTATTTCATAAAGTGCGACTTGCATCCTTCCTTCTTTGTCAGAAATTAGCACTCCATGATTAATTTCTTCCTTTGTCTGAGGCCATGGTGACTTCCAAAATTTCAGGCAATTAAACAGGCTATATAGACAGAACGAACGAACAGATCAAGGGGAATTTAACAGACAGACTGGAGAAAACCGAAAACAAACACAAAAGAAATAAATAAAACGAAAAACGTTGTCAGAAGTTGTAGAAGTTTGCTTTTTAAAATAACTTGTTGGATAGCTGGTTCGTAAAAACTCTTCCCTGGTGAATACCCTACTGAGAGGCGGGAATACTGGCATAAAAATCTTCAACAAGGTTCAACTGCAGCACAATTTATTTTAAACAAAACTTTATTTATTTAATAAATAATTAAATAAAATTCTCTCAAACAAAACCCGACGGAGGAATAAAACGAATTTTAGCATGTGGGTATTTGTCGAAATTGGCTTATATGATTCACTGGGAATACTTTAGCGTAATGGAGACAATTGCAGGCAATAAAAACACAAAACGACCCGTTACTTTGAAAAGAATGAATTTTTTTAAAAGGGGTAGTCCCAGATTTCAGGGTGAAATTTGGGGACACCATCTCATTATGAGCCTTAATTTTTGTTACAAATTTGTATCATCCTCAAGCTTTGTATGTTTCAAACTCCGGACAGTAAAATCAAGCAATTTTGGTAAATATCAATAAATATTAATGATCTGATCTGAAGCTTCTATAGCGCATCATGTTTTTAAATAAAGCTTCTGGAAACTACTGTATAGAGAAGTAAAGAAATATTTTAATAAAAGTTTCTCTAAAGAATTTGAAGATTCCTCTACTTAAGTATGATATTTTATTAAAGTTACGTCTCATAAAATTATTTTGCTGGAATAAATCGCTGTGCTGGTAGAGCTGTTATATTTTAGATGCTAAGTTGCCAATACATTTTGGATACAAACACAGATTCACAGACTTGGATTCGCCGTTATGGGGAAATTTCATTTTGCCCTGGATATATGGCCTGGTATGTCCCTACAAAAAAATAAAAATAAAATATAACTAGCCTAATAAATAGGAATTAACCACAGTATGCATATAAAAAACAAACCAACCTCAAAAGATTATTGATAATTTATATAATGCCAACCGAATGCCAAATGTCATGATAAATAATAATTATTACATCAAAATTAGTATTCATCATATTGCTCTTCATCGAGAGGTAAAACATCAACATCATAATGTGGTTCATTAGAACCACATGGAATAGCACTCTCACTTCCACTAGCACTCGCATGAGGGTCCAAAGAAGTATCCATGTCAAGTAATAGTAGGTGCAAAACAAAAGCATCCGAGTCAAAATTCTTTGGGACTATATCCCAACGCTTCGTCACCTCAGGAATTTAATTAAGATTTATACAACAATAAATAGATTGAACATAACATATTTCAATTGAAATACATATTGTAACCACATCAATAAACACTGAATTTGATAACATAAATTAAATAACACAGATCAAAATTGTATCTTATCATTAATGGTTTCAAGTTTCAAATACATATCTTTGAGGACCTTCGGGATGGCAACCAACTCTCATAGTGGAAGCAACAGGCACAGTCACATCTTGTGCAATGAGGAATCCGTATCATGAACACATGTACATACAATTCACTAACCCTGGCTAGGGACATTTGGAGTGTTCTCTGTACGCTCAGCTGGATGCACTCTGTGCACCCGTTTCAATCACAAGGTACTTGCCTTCTACTTCCCACTGGAAGTTGTTCTTTGATAAATCATTTATCAAATTCTTTATCTAATTCATAACCACATATATCATTTTCATATATTCATTCATCATATGTTCTCATATCTTTCATGCCATCCATTGAGGGCCCCTTTACTTATTTATTACATGTGAAAGGGTCCCACCCTTTTTGGACACATCCTTTCATTACATAATTACATTAATTTCATACCCATGTTATTAGGTTTCCACATTTATTTATTTCACCCATACTATGGGATTTCTTTACACATTCTTTTTACTATCATTCTTTGTAACAAACTTTATCCTTTTGCCCATTTATTTTCCATAGTATTTAATATTTCACCCCTTCAATATTTCAGGTAAATATATGGGGATTTGGTCACATAACATTCCCCCTGTTAATTTAGTTGTTGTCCTCAATAGCACAGGTTTTATCTGAAACACATGTCACAACAATACTTGCTTAGTCAAGGACATAATCAATGTTATACATGTAGTATTATTAGAAGTTTCCATTCCAATTTAATTATGTAGTATCTTAGTGCATTTATCTAGTTTTCCTCTATTCCATTAAACATATCTAAAGGATCAAGAAAACATCACACAATAAGTCATAAATTCGCTAGTACATCTGCTAACAAAAAAGGTACTACTATCAACTTCTAGATAGTATTAAGTATATTGATACCTTCTAGTGTCTTAGGGAAAATTTTCGTAACAACTGCATTCCATGGGAGCAGCTCTCGAATGGCTGTTGCGTAAGCTTTGATGTGTGCGTTAGGATCCCCTCCCCTTTGAACTCGGAAGATCGGGCAAGGGTCTTGGGAGCATGACAGTTTGGATGGAGAAGTCTAGAGGCTCCTTAAGATATTCAGAATAGGTCCCCATTGCATATGTTTCAACCATTGAAGATCCTTGTTGGGGAGGTGGAGGTTGCATCGGTTGCTGAAATGGTATAGCGTATACATTTGTTGGGGCATATGGCATCCCCTGTGGCTGACCATATGGACTGGGTAAGTGTACATATCCCCCTGTGGTGATTTAGAGTACATGTGTAAGGGGGTTGACTATTTTGATATGGAGTTGAAGGCACAAAGCCAAGGAACATTGCATTTCCAACTGGTATGGAGTTTGAGAACGCACTTGCTGGTGCCTGTTGTGGATATCCATATGTGGCATGGGGGCATACCCAAGGTGCCCGTCCCAATTAGCAAATCTCTAGGGCTTAGAGTGCCCGTATAAACCGGGAGGAGTCTACGTAGTAGATATTTGTCCATAACTCTGCAAATAGTGAGAAACTCTTACTTGCCCTGCATATGAA
Source organism: Taxus wallichiana var. yunnanensis (assembly GCA_018340775.1). Taxonomy (NCBI): domain Eukaryota; kingdom Viridiplantae; phylum Streptophyta; class Pinopsida; order Cupressales; family Taxaceae; genus Taxus; species Taxus wallichiana. Next base: position 444,362,921 of record CM031237.1, read on the forward strand.
TTTTTAGTGTTTTGGGCAAGCTCTAACTCTTTGACTTTATCTACTAACGTCGAGATGACGTCACCCGTTGATGGGGTGTTCTTGAACTTTTGGAGGTTGTTGAGGAGTGTGGTATCCTGCTATGAATTGTTTGTTGTTCTGCCACCCCTCGTTGGCAATGTTTTCCGTTGTTAGAGGGGTAGTGTTATTGTTTTGGAGCAAGACATCAACATGTCCTCTGACCCGTCAAAAGCCCGTTTTATATTCCGGAAGTGTTGTTCGCTTCTGGCGTATTGTGCTAAGTAATCCTCATCTAGAGGTGGGAGTTGGTCTAATTGCATGCTAATGGGTTGCACTGAACAAAACCCGAGGAGATGAACTTGCCTCCCCAGTGAAAGTCATGTTGTTAGAACTTTTGATTGCTCAGGAGGATGTGTCTGTGTGATTTGGTCAAGCTCCTTGATACGTACGGAGGAACCAACATTGGTTCCCTGAGGAAGAGGATTTTGAGCTTGAGCAGTTGAATGGTTATCTGCCCATGTAGAGAGCGAAGGTGATTGTTGTTGTCTACCTGTTTGATAGTTGTACACATCAAGGCACGAGAGAGGGTCGATTTGTATTCATCGTAACTCGACATATTCGGGGGTATAAGAATACCTGTAGAATAATGGGAGAGAGGAAGATGGATGAAGAAAGTGGAAACATTTAGAGACTAGCTCTTCATGTTGGGTTCACCAATTTGTACGAAAGAAAATCAACACGTGACCTTCTTCGCACCCGACTTCCCGAGGTCGTGTCGGGACAGCTGGTGTAGAATGGAAATGGATGTATGTGTGGTAGTGATGAACAAGCTAACGAGGCAACCTTATGTCTTCAACACACAATATCGGGATCTGCGAGTCAAGACATAAAAACGGTCCTAAGTGAAGTGATGTAATGGAATGGTTGGATAAAATAGCAACTTGGAGGCTCCAATGAGTCGATATCGAGCTCATACAAAGTATTGTGTAACATTATTAAATAAATTATAGTATTATTGATAATGAGTTTATAGAACTCATATTAATAATATAGTTGTAATAGTTTTATTATTGGTGAGTTGTGAGAACTCACGTAGCTAGTTTAGTGTGAGAGATATCCTAGAGATTAACTAGAGATATCTTAGGGATAAGCTTGAGAGATTGTAGGGATTGAGAGAGATATGTGGGTTGTTGAGGATTGAGTTTGACTCCTTGTATCAAGGAGAACATCCTCCTATATAATGTAAACTCCATCTATGTATTGATATCCCAAATGATTTCTAAATTGAATATAATAATATTCGGTGTTTTTATATAATTGTGTAGTGTTTAACAAGCTCTTCGAGATTCTGTCTACTAGTTGTGGAACACGCGGAAAGTGACCTGCAGACGCCTCGTATAGATTTCCAGACAAGGTCATGGAAGTGAGAACGAGAGGCGTAATGGAACCACAGGGTCTATGGGAGGTTTTTGGTCTACTCCGAGAAAGCCTTAACCGATCGATTCGCTATGTTCAACACTGAAAGTTGTGTAACGATGTCAGGTGGAAGTGGTGATGATCTAAATACCAGTGCATGTAAACCAGTGTCGATGTTTAATTGGTCAGTAGGCCCGTTGGGTTGTGGGACATGGGGATCACAACCGTGAACTCATGGAGGTTGTGGTCTTTGTATGGTCATATGCATAATCAAGCCCTGCATTGCCTGGAGCTAGTCCAATAATCGTAGGCTTGATCAAATGCAATGTTTAATGTGTTTAATTGTTCTATCTTCTCAAAATACCTAACAGGTGTGTGTAAAACTAACAAGTGTAAACCCGTATCAATGTTGGTCAACAACTCAGGCTCATTGGGTTGTGGGACCAATGGATCACAACTGAACGTTTTCTCTTATTGTGGACCTTTGATGGTCATGTAGAATGAATTGAATTGATTTTGATAAAGCAAACTATCAAAGGAAATTTAATCTATGTTTTTGGTATTTTCACAGTATATCCGAACAAAACAATGGAAGAAAACTAATCTAGCAAAAGTAAATATTTTTGATCTTTTAAGGATTTTAAACAATGCTTCTAATCTAATAAACAAAATTAAATACAAGTAATCAACCAGATTGTAGTTAATTACTTGTGCAAGTATGTGAATCTAGATCTAAAACAACTGAACTAATTTAATCAAAACCCTTTTAACCCTACCTCAGAGGTAGAGAACAAATCATAACTCTAGAAGAGCTATTGTTCCCCACTACTTCCCGTCAATGTCAAAGAGCAAGCTTTCTAATGATTTTCTCTATTTGTAATTGCTTGATTAACTGAAATGAACAATTTTGCTACTCTATTTGATATGTATTTGAAATGAATAACTCAGAATTGATAACTTGACAAATGAAGCAAACAAACAAATAATTCCAACCTGGATAAGCAAGAGCTTTGGCAAATCTGGTTGTATCTGTTCTTGTCCCCTCAGTTTATCTTTTCTTTCTCTGTGTGTCCATATGAGTCCAAGGAATTGGGAATGCAAAGGCAGCAATAGGAGAAAACACTTGAGCAGTGGCAACTTGAAGGTAGTATGGTTGCAATGCAGGTGGAAGAGAGATAACACAAGTGAACAAAGCGTGGATATGCAATTTTCAACAGGATTAAGAGAGCAATACTATGCAAGATACAAAAAAGTCTTAGGTCATTTGCTTGAATACAAGCATTGAATATATAGGAATTGGCTAGGATGTGCCTTCATGCACAAGGCAACCTTGGAGTGCCAAATCATTGGGTGAAGAGGCAGTTCAAACTAATTAAATCTATTTAAAAATAGAAGAGGGAAGGAATACCATGCAATCAAGACTATTTTTAGGTAATTTGGTTCACAAACGCACCTTAGAAGTCAAGTGAAATCGGGCTGTTAAAATCACGCATGAAGAGTTCGGAAAAAACGTGCGGGACCGCTGCCTTGCACAGGCGGTGGTTCCAAAACCACCGCCAGGCAGGCACCGGTCCTGACACTAAAGGCCAAAACATGCACAGAAATGAGCGGGAAGCTGGAAGAAAGCGTGGAAAAGCTAAGTAAGGATGTCTAGGCTACAAATATACACTGCGAATGGGTTTAGGAACTCGAACACCTTTTGAAAGGACATGAATCATCGTTAAGGACTTTTGTAACCGTTTTCCGACAATGTAGCACATGCAATTTTGGGTGCGTGCAATAGACATCCAATTACTCCAAGCATGGAGTGAAATTAAAAGATTCAGCAGACTTAACTTTCCCTCAATGGCAAAACATATATTTATAGTTTTCTCCCAAGGTGGAGCGACTCCCTTTTGGAGGGAAAACCATAATTTGAAATTATAAAGGATGCCTTATAATTTCCCTTTTTATTTTATTTTCCCCCTCTATGTGTGGCATCCCCTTTCTAAGGGTCTTTTTGACATTAAAAGCCACTTTATTATTATTTAATTAATTCCCTTTTTTTTTGTATTTTTGGGAATTAAATTAAATAATAAATTACATTAATTGCTCAATAAATATTCTTTTGTGAGCAATACTACAAGGTGGTGGAAAAACCACTTAGCATCCATAATTAAATGAATATTGTTTTATAATGTCAAATGATAAAAATTACTCTCCAGGCAATATCATTCAATTACTAGCATAGTTTTCCCCTTGCAACATCCCAAAAGCCCATGGGAAAGATAGGTTAAGGGTCTTCAAAATGGGGACATTGCGTGGGGTTTCCAAAGTGTTTCAAAGTGGTTTATTGCTGATTTCCCCCCTTTCTTATCCTATGCGACTTACATGGGTGGAGGGTTTTGTATGTTCTTGGGCTGATTCCACTATTTTGGTTTGATATTCTTGATCGGCATAATTTATAAGGCTGTAATTTGAACTTTGGAGAATTTATGTGAGGATTTGTTATTTTTCTAGCCCTCGGTTTGGGCTCAACTACTGCTGTCATAAATATTTAATTCCAGCTGTGTTTATCAAATATTTCTTCAATAATTGATGTATTTGTGATGCATAAATATTGTCGTGGCTAAGATAAATTATTTCGTGGCATTCTACATTGATTTACATAGTGAAAAGTGGATTCAAATCTCATAGGCAGTTCGCTGCCCTAGGAGACTGCAGATTTTGTATTGGTTGATCATTCTAAGATATTCTCAGCTATTTTCAGTTTGTTGTGTGTGTGCTTGAAGGTATTTTCAGATCAGATCTTGTGGTGATAGCCGGTAAACCCTTTTTCTCCATTTTCAGCCCAACTTAATAAATACGTTTCTTGATGTGCATTAGCAGTAGCACTTTGCTATCAATTGTAAGATCTTGCACTTTTGAACCCCACAATTGAAATTTCTACTTTATTTTTAGTTTATATGACAATTGTCAACATAACAGAAATCTTTTCTCTATTCAAAGCTGAAGTCCAACTATCTTTATGGAACAGGTCTCAAAGGATCAACCTGAGTTGTCACAATGGACCTTGCAGTACAGTGCGTTTGGTCAAGACTTGAAATTTTCTTGGCTTGCTCGTAATATGCAGGTGGGAAGCTTAAGCATGAGGTCATGATTTGCTTCTAGAAATCCTTTTTTTGACAGTTTATCTAACAAACAAAATGAAGTTGAAGCGGATCGCTATTGCCTTCTATAGATGCACTCTTGTGCAAGGGTGATTTTCTTGGTTGTTTATGGAATTTGCATATTAATTTCTGGTATATAGTCAACCAATGAATTCTCATTTGTTGCAGCCAATCCATTATCAGAAAATACACTGGCGTTCTGTAGACGGTCTTCCAAACAGGTAAATTAATAGGGGCCTACTTTGATTTGAATAAGTAATTTTTATATAGTGGAATTTTAACATCAATGTTTCATTTAGAAGTCTCCTTTTATAATATCACATACAAAAAAGTATGAATTATCTAGAATAACACTGAGAATTTTCAGAATTATCTCTCTACTCTATAGCCCCTGTAGGGATATCAATCTATAAAACCAACTTCAGCATCATGACTCCCGGCCTGTAGTCAAATCATGTTTAATTCTCTTGCAAGCAATGTAGAAAACTAGTGTGGATATGTTTTAGGTATGCATTTCACAAATCATATGTAGAAGAGGTGCTATTGTACACCTGGAATTACAGGATGACAGTAGCTATAGAATTAAAGTGTATTCATTCCATCTCAAGGTGCAGAGGAAGGTAAAAGTATCAATCATACATTTAACATTATTGCACATGAGTAAATTCCCTTTAACCCTATTCAATTCCATGTGGTCATATAATAGTTTTCGTTCAACCCACCATAACATGGCAATGCCTTGCAATGATTCTAATCCTTAATTATATAACGCTATGGAAGACTTATTTGCACGTTCGAGCTTTCGCTATGAATACAGCCTCAATCACAGCCGATCCAAGTCCCTGGTGACGTTCTGTAACCAATAAGTCAACTAATTCTACCATTACAGGATCAAGCACCAATCATCAAGGATATATTGCATAGGAATGAGGTAGTAAATAAAAATGATGGCATAAAGTTTGAAACTCTTTCAGCTTGTGATATTTTTACTAAGACTCCCCTTCTTGACCGAACTGTTTCAATCAAGACTTTTTAAAACCATAGTCATGCAGAGACAAAATCTCACACATTCCTTGTCATGCACTTGGATTTATGGGTAACTGATCTAGTATTCCTCTAGGATGTCATGTCTCATCAATGCGGTCACAATTCACATCTGACCCATTTGAACCATTATATCAGTAAGCATAAATAAATCATATCCACATCTATTACTGGTACAAATTCCACATTGACATGTTTACACATCAATTTAGAGCCCATAAACATCAGAGATCCAAAGAAATATATATTGCAAGGACAAGGTGCATACCAGTTAATTTTTTTTTAATTAATTCATAGACTTGCAGTACACTCAGATTTAATATTCTATTTGAAAATTTTCACTAAATGATACATAATTCTTATGCATGTAATGACAAATGAAGCTTTTAAGATGTCTCCAAGCGTTCAAAGTATATACTCATTGCAAAATAACCTCTGCCGGTACTTACAGAAATGTGGTGCCTTATTTAAATGATTGGAGGAGTACTCTCTCATCCTATTTGCACTTTAATCATGATGGATTATAATCTTAGGGTTATGTGAAGCTTTCAGGAGCTTAAACAGAACGTGCCATCCATTTCGCTTCCTTACATTAGCTTGATGATCGCCTCTAGGGACAAGTAGCTTTCCTAATCTTAACTGAGCATTATAAACATTAAAGAGAGAAGTTTAAACAATTTTCATGAGGTTTCCACTTCCAGTACTACAACATGGTCCTGACTGTTATTCATGCATGACCGCATAGGTTTCTTTCGTTGCTGCAGATGTTTTTGTGAGACTCTAGATTTTGTAGCATAAATAATCCTATAATTTAGTTGAGACTTCTCGAATCCCAGTGCCTCACTCGGCACAAAATCAATCGTTTTAAAGGCAGTAACTATTGACCCTTTTGAAGTCTCCACTTCCCTGCTCTTCTTCCCTCAACACACTTTTCAAACTGACTTCTTGCAAAATAAATACACAAAACAAGCAAGTTTCATGGGCTATTACTTTATATTAGTATTCATAGCTAGGCAGTTACGAGTAACCGATACTTCTCAGGTATCATATTTGAAAAGAAACATGTTAAAGTCAAACAGCATAGAATACAACGCTATTTTCCACTCCATGGAAATATTTGTGCTATGTGGGAGAATGTAAGTCCAATGACTCAACCAGCCCATGAAACTGATTGCAATTGCTGGCTCGATGGCATCTATCTTGTGTAAGTCACTACTGATCAACCTATTGCTGCTTGATGAGATGAACTTATCCAACAATTTTATGAGCTACTCCAAGAAGCCTCTGAGCATGATTAGCAGTTGGACGCTCAATCTTAAAGACTGCCGAATCAGCGAAATCTGAAGATACACTTTGTGCATGGCAGGATGGTACTTGTGAATTTTGCACCAGAGATATTTGCAAAATCACTAAGGTTCCAGCCAACTGGATTTCAACACTCACTGGCACAGATAAGAGTGATTCGTTTGGAGTGTTTATGTGCAGATCTATTTGTCACTCTTGTAAAGGATGTCTTCCACATAATGAAGCTCAAAATGCCCTTCTTTGATGGTGATGGTGATCTTGTTCAGCACCTCTATGCAGTTGAAGATATGTTCTCCAAGTGCGCTGACAATGTTTGAATCCTAAATCGGTGGATTATATTCACCGTTCCATCCCCCACTAACAAATGCCTACAGTGCTTGTGTGCTAAGTGAGCCCCTTGCCTTCAAGTGTATATAGGTGGATTATATTTGTAACATGAGTGGATGCCTATGTAGATAAAAGTTGGTAGGCTGGTGTCAGTTGTCTCACTGAGACGGGGTGAGAAGCTCGACCATATAAGCTGAAACTTTGTATAGCTATATAGGGGTGAGTACATGAGGAAACAATGTCACTATGTTAGTGACTACTTATGGTGGTCATCTTCAGATGAATTAAACCTGCACGAGTAAAATTCCCACAAAAATAATCTAATTAAATTTCTTGTGAAACCCTTCAACTTAACATAAAAATTTGAATTCGATTGTAGCCAATGTGTCACAGACATACAAACTTGAGAGGCAGACATGCACACTAATAACTTCGTGATCACATCAATCTCACAAGATCCATCATGAGACTGTAGTTGATAATCATATGACCGGACAACTTTTCACAAGAAAAGAGAAGTATGGTTTGATGCTCACTACAGTACATCGCATTTCTCTGAAATTTCTTTGTAGTCGTGCTTCATAAAACATTCGCGTGTAAGCCAACCCAGTCTTCTTCTGCGTATGTCAGTCTAAATCAAATTAGTAGCATTTCGCAAAAGTGCATTGCTTTCGTTCCACAAAGCACTTTTTAGTACCAACATATTCTTCCTAGCCTTCCGTGTGAACTAGCATTGACTGGGATGACTAGTTTGGAAAGCAACAATCCAGCTACCAATTGGAATTCTCTCTAGAACCATGTTGCTTCCAGATTTCTCTCCAGAACAACTTCACCTCATATTCAAGATGTTCTTGATAAACTTGATGCTTGTGCTTCCAGGCCATCCACATTTGAGAATGTTGAATTTAAATAACCAAAGCAAGACGCAAAAGATTATGATCTTGTTTTGCTAGAGAACCATATGAAGAAGCAATTTGGCTACCACATTGTTGATTATTTGTTGCACAATCCAAACATGCCAGAAAATCAGACTTATCTAAATGTAACATAGATATTGTAAAAGGATTGGTGATTAAGATTGGAAATTATTGGGATGCTGAAAGAATTGAAAAAGAGCAATTTTTTTGCAAGTATTAGGATGGGTTTGCTTGTCCTATCATGATCTGAAAGGCATTTTTGAATCTTTCTCTTGCATGCGCATTCCACTCAAGCCAAATGCAAAGCCAATTAGGCATTGCCCTTGACAAAATTGACATCATCTCAAAAGTATAGTAATGAGACTTAGTGAGTACTTGCTGAGTCACAAGCTGAGCCACCTCGGGTGATTCTATAGACCCAATAGGAAGAGATGGCGAGTTTACCAAAAAAGCAATTCAAAATTTAAAAAAACCATTATAATTTTTTTATATTATATTTAAAAAAATTCCAAGCACTTTTCTTGAGATGAGACTGAGTCCAAAATCAGCATGGCGAGTTTGGGCTGAGTCAAAGTCTCGTGACTATCCTCAAAAATGAATTTTGAGAAAAGATTGTGAAATTGCTCACTACAAGTATCATCATGCCTTGTGAAGGAAATGAATGGGCAAGCTTAGTAGTACTTTGCAAGAAGAATGGGAAACACTTCATATACATTGATTTTCACAAGATCAATAGAGGCATCACTTGCGATTCTTTTTCAATTTTATTTAGTAAAGAACTTTTGAGCATCTCATTGGACGCGTGTGGCATTTAGATACACTGAAAACGACATCTATGATTGAACAAGGATCATATTGCCATCAAGTAACCTTTCAAACTCACTAATGTGCTAACATGTTTTAGCCTGATCATCACCAATATTTTGAAGGTATTTTTGAGCTTTTGAAAATATACCTTGATGACTGGATTCTCTACGGATTACTCAGGACCACTTTGACCATTTGCGCACTATGTTTTGTCATTGCCACAAATTCCATCTATCTTTAAATGCGGAGAAGTGCCAACTTCTCGTTTGTTGTGAAAAGTTGTCCGGTCATGTGATTATCAACTACAGTCTCATGATGGATCTTGTGAGATTGATGCGATCACGAAGTTATTAGTGCGCATGTCTGCCTCTCAAGTTTGTATGTCTGTGACACATTGGCTACAATAGAAAATTCATTCTAAGATGTTTAACTATCATCCTTTGGAGTCCTTGTTATTGATGAAACTTATTTTTTTATGGTCAGATGAATGCCACAAATCATTTCAGTATTCAAAGCTGTGAATTGTTTGAGCATTGATTATGACCTTCCTCGGTGGTTGTTGGCACAATACTAGCTCATCTAGGTGATGAAATATCAACCATCCAATCTGCTTCTTCTGCAGAAAAAAACTCGAAAATCGAGCTCAATTGCCATGATTTACACTCTACATAATTTTTCTCTCTCTCTCTCTCTCTCTCTTAAACAAAAAGAAAAAAGAGAAGCTATTTTATTCAAGATTAGATGACCAAATTACATCATCTGACTTCCAGACGTACACACTACAGACCTAGTACTTAGCTTGAGAGGTGTAGTGCAAACTTCTAGCCTTCCAAATACAATTAAGCAGTAAATACATCACTATCCACATATACACATTCCTCAAGCAGTCAGAGATTCCAAACCTTAATATCATCTAAAGAAAGAACAAAGTCAATAGCATGCCCAGTCTATGGAGACCACCACTGCGGGGGGAGACGATAACAGACTATATCAGATTTGTCCAATGCTCGATTTGCCAAAGCATCAATCACCCTATTTTGAGTCCTTGGGACATATTGGAATTATATTTCCTGAAAATTTTGCTGAAATTTTTCAATGGAATCCAACACTCTTCCCAATCTCCAATCCTCTTGGCTGCTAGGGATAACATGTCGCAGATACTTAATCCAAATTTTAGAGCCTCCTACCTAACTTCAAAGCGTCTTGGAGACCTCTTAACATAACATGTCCTTTGTCCATATTAGTGGAGATAAACCCTAAATTTTCCGCAAAATGGAAAGATGGAACATCATGTGATCTCCCTACTCCTCCCATACTAGCTTTTCAGGATTGCCTCTAGAGGCCCCATCAATATTAATTTTACCTACCCCAAGAGGGGAGGAGACCACTACCCATTAGTAACCACTATAGCCCCCGCTTTACCATTAGGCCCTTGAATGAAGGTGAAGCCTAGATAAAATACCAACCCATCTCTCGACTAGGAGACCGAGGGTATATGGTCAATTGATAGATGGATTCTCTATATTTGCCTAAATCATTTTTCAAACAAAATAATTGTCTTGACTCCTTGTGTTTCCGAAGAAAGATTCGTTGATTTCTCTCCTATATATTCTAGAGGAGAAGAGGTATGCTAATCCACATACGTTGATGAACATATTTATCTAGTCGAGCCCGATTCATCAAATCACTCCATGTTTGGTCCATATGTCCAACTCCCGCCAACAAATATCCAACAAAGTTGAGACAAATAGTCTTTAAACAAATGATCAATAGATTCCTCAAGATTCAAAGACATTTCGCATCGAAAGGGACCATGAAACCCTTGCTTCAACAATTGCTCACTTCCGAGAATTCTGCGATGTAACAATAGCCAAATGAAGAAGCAAACTTTTGGCCAAATGTTTTGTGACCATAGAGGTTAAAAAAGTCTTTTAGGGGATGAGTGATCCTACAAAGAGCATCATAACCTCCAAAAATAGTATAAAATCCCCAATACCCCAACTAATACTATTGCCAATTGGCGAGCATGAGAGAAACCTCCTTTGGATTATAGAAAAATGTCCCGCTTCTTATTTTTTGCCAACTAAATGGGCCACTCCTCGGGAGGAATCCAACGTCTACCGACTTCTACCATATTATGCAACAATTTGCAATAATGTGCCGCCTTGATCCTGGAGTGCTCCCTCTGGTTTGTAGAAAATTTCCTTGCTCGGCCTTAACGGTTTGCGTGGATTTTCAAAAACGCTCGTGTCGGGTTGTCGTTTTGGCTGCATTTGGAGTGATCGTCAAATGTTGCCCGAATTTTAAATGCTCCATGGAGGAGGAGCCTTCCTTTCTTCGCAAACTGTTAAATAATAATAACAATAAAATATATTAAATGTTGAAATAATAAAATGATATAAATCATTTGAGATTAAAATGATAATAAAATTTGCATCATCAAAGGAGATAATAAAAGATGAGTTTGTTTTGTATTAATTTGGATGCCTTTCAGGAAATGGTCATGAGTTGTTGAGGCATGTTGGGAATCCTTCTTGCAAATGCCTCAAAGGGCGACCTGATCATAGCCTTATTTAAATTCATTTTTCTTTCCCTCAAGATAATCATGCTGAGATGGCCTTGGAAACCTCCATCCTTATGACTCAATTAATGTTGGGCGGTTGTGTAAATTGTTTCTTAGTGCTTGGGGTACATAATATTTTGTTATTATCCAAGCCTTGGATTTGGCTCCACCTTTTGTAACAAACCAGTCTCCAAACCTATATTTTTCCTTGCTAGTGCACTGCCTGCCTGTGCCAATAGGTGTAAGCATGAGATGGAAGCTTAGACAGGCAGGTGATATGGCTGTTTGCTTGCATAAGGATGGTGCTTCATGGAATGTTTTGATTGTAGGCCGACACAAATTGATTTTGTTGAAAAAGGCCTTGAAATCTTCCAGCAATGCAGTTGACAGGTGTGAAGTCAGACCACACAATCTTCCCTATGTCCTCCTTGCCTGCGCCAAGTGGGAGCTTTGAAGCAGGATATGTGTAAAAGGATTTGATGAAGACTTTAGTAACTTTCAAGCAAATGCAACCTCGTCGATCCAACTTATGCTCCCTGCCGTGTCAAATAAGAGGCCCTGAAATGGTTCTGGGTGTAATAGGCCTGGGTTGGGCCGTTTGAAACTAGGAAGAGACTTCTCAGCAGGATGTGGTTTCATGGACTACGTTGATTGTTGGGTGTGCCCGAAATGGGCTTATTAAATAAGGCTTTAGAGTTTGTTTTTCTAAACAAATGGAATCAGCAGGAGTAAGGCTGGGCTCATCAACCTTTTCCAGCAGCTTCCCAGCTTATGCCTAATTTGGAGCTTTGAAACAGACTTCGGACATCCATCAAGCACAATAGGGAGATGATTTTTGTCAGTTGTGATGGATACAATCGTCCGGGTAGATATGTATGCAGCTGGGGACGCATACGCAGAGCACATGGACTGTTGACAAAATTGGAATGATGCAGAGAGAATTAGCATGGGCCCTGTGCATGGACTGTGGACTGTTAGATAAAATGCCTATAAGAACGTGTTTACATGGACAACAATAATTGCTGGATGCACACAAAGTGGGTTATTGAAAACGCTGGGCTAGGAGGTAAACAGACACATATGACCAAAATACTCTTAACCTGATCACTTTCAGGCAGATATAATTTTGGACAAGGAGCGATTGTGACAGTTTATATTTAAATTCCATTGCAATCTGATTTTTGGTTCGGTGCTGGAATAAAACTAGACAATAAGCGTTGTTGGCATTTGGTTGACTTTGTTATGGTGAAGTTGCTCCCTTCAACCTTTGTCCACATACTCCCGAGACCCAGCCCATGTCAAATATGGAGCCTAGAGCAGGCCATAGACAACCGGAAAAGCATAATGGGCAGCTGATTTTTGTTGTTTAATTGCAAGTGACCAGACATATATGTATGCAAATGTGGAGGAAATCACAATGCACATGAACTGTTTGACAAAAAAGCCTCTTCAAAATGCATGTTCTCGGCAACCTTCCCTACCACCCTCTCAGCTTGTCTAATCATGGACCGTTGAAACAAGGAGCAGACTTGTAAAAGGATTAGGAGTGGATTATTCTTTGAGAAGAAAAAATAAGAAAGCAATTAAGGCACGAGAACTATTGATAAAAGTTTGATGTTGGATGACCGCGAATTGAGCTCACGAGTGATCCTTGTACCTCGCCAATTCAGTTAACAGGCATGGTCATCTCACCCTTTCTTGCATGGTTTTTAACATTTCTACTCTAAAAATAAACCTCATGGCTCTGCACAGTCCTCAAAACCACTTGCCAAAATGCCTCAAAGGGACATAGCCTTATGGATAGTGATGGTAGTAGGATAAATACAACATGGGCTTAAAGAAAAAAATGCCAAGGGGGAGGTGTTTGAGCAAGGGAAAAGGCATGTTTTATGGCAAAGGGCATAATGGTTAAAAATATTAAGTAAAGTCAGAAAATCACATTCATTTTTAAACCCACATAGCAGCTCCGGAGAGAGCACTTTGCCAACATTCTCATAGGGATGAGGCTGAACTGAGCTTGTTGCAGAGTACGAGGGGTTGCCCATGGGAAATTGGAATCCTTACAACAAGTGGACATCCATCAAAGCATAATGAAAAGGGGATTCTCGTTTGCAATGTCCCCTTTTCCAAGCAATAATTAATGAAGCAAGTCGAATAGCCTTTAATCCACTCCCCTTGGATTAAAGGGAATTTTATTTGGGGAAATCGACTTTCCTTGTGCATTTAAAAATTAATATTAATTATCTTGGGCAAGTCGCATTTTTGGGAAGCAAATCGATTTATTCCTTGGGCCAATTAATTATTATTTGGGATAAATTGATTTAATTAGGCAAGTCGATTCCTATGGTGCTTTTAATTGTTATTTAATTCCTCTCTTGTATTTAATTTAAATATATTTTTAGAGGAATTAATATTTGACTTGGAGTTTGACTTTTATAGGCCATGAAGACTATTTTAAATTCAAATCTCTCCCATCTAGAGAAATGCGCCAAAATGGAGGGAAACATTGGAGCTCTACATTGCAAAATCTATAAAAGGAGATGAGGCGTCCCCTTTTTGGCATGTTTGACGGTTCTATGAACTTATCTTCATGCTTGAAGAGGGATGTATGCCCACTTGTGATCCAAAAATAAGTAGTTTTTTTAGCACCACCATTGTGTGAAGTGTGTGTGACCCCTCAAGCTTTATTTGATAAGTTCTAGCATATTATTATTCGGTTTATATAAGGCGCTTGTGTGGGAGTTCATTTACATGCTTTGTGGAGGATTAATTGAAGGATTTATGTTGAATACATGTTGCTGATTTATCCTAGTGAAGTCGACTTGCTTTGGGAGTGTGTTTGCATATTTTGGAGGTCTTTCATGTGCCTAAAAGTTTGTTGCTAATTCCTGAGTTTATTCTTGCCCAAATCGACTTGGTTGGAGACTCATTTGGTATAATTTCATGGTGATTTGATAAGGGTTTAAATCTGATTTATTTCTGCATGTTATTCCAAGTATATTGTGCTTCTATTGATGATATTTGAGCCATATTCACTGCTGGAATTAATTAAAGCCAAATCGACTTGCTTGAGGATTTAAAATATTATTTTGAGTGGGTTTTTGGCAAGTTTACAAGCTGTTATTGTTCAAATATTTATTGCAGATCCGGGGACAATATTTTAAGGGTTTTGGAAGCATCTACAAGGCTGAAAATTATTTATTTAATTTTCCTAACCCTAGGCGATTTCTAGGGCAGATTTGAAAGGGTTTTTGTTGTCAGAAAAATCAGTTTGATAGTTGGTTGGAAAGATTATATTTTTAGCTTTCAAATGCACTTGGTTTCATGGAAAAATGATAAGTATTGAGAGAGTTATTAATTTTTGAAGTTCAGCTGGTTTTCTGTGCATTTTATTATTTTCCCACTGCTGCAAATTAAATCTGGTTTAGTGAAGTTTAAATTCCAACTAGCTAGCCCATCTAACCCATCACCTTGGCTCACTCCAACCCCATTTGGGTTGAATTGAAGCTAACACTTGGGTTATTTGAGGTGAATCTAGAAGGGTTTGCTCTTCTAAGTTCAATTGGAAGTAATTTATTTTCAGATTTAATTAAATATCCCACAAGGGATATTACATTGTCGATGTCGCTGCAAATGCGCTTGAGATATGTATGCTAAATGTGGAAGTATACACGACACGAGAATTGTTCAAAAGAATGCCTAAAAACTATAAAGCGGAAAGAATAAGGTATGGAGGAAGCACTTTTGATATTATTCAACTGATGGTGTTTTGATTTGGTATTGTGGCACCGTGTAATATCCCCTTTTGGGATATTATCCAAATATGCAATTTAATTTATTGAATTGACTCTAGAAGGACCAAACCCTCCTAGTTTGACCTCAAATAATCCAATGTTAGCTTCAATACAACCCAAATAGGGTTGGAGTGAGCCAAGGTGGTGGATTAGATGGGAGAACCAGTTAGGAAATTAATTACAACAATAATTAATTAATAAATGCACTAGACTACTGCAAACTTCAAAAATTAATAACTCCTTCACCGTCCAATATTTTTCTATCAAACCAATGCCAAAAGATTCTTCATATTTTTAGCTTTCCAACAAGCTATAGATCACAATTTTTGGATAAGTAGAAGGCATGCAAATCAACCCACGAAATCTGAAACTGTGTAGATAAAACCCTGACATGCACAAGCTGAAACTTGGAAAATTCATAACTTGCTCAATACTTCATCTTTTGCCATGAAATAAAGTGCAGACTAATCTATAATTCAAGAGCTTTCCAAAGATATTAAAATCTGAATTTTTAGACCACCGAAAACCCTCCAAAACAACCCCCAAAATCCCCAAACCAAGTCGCTAGGGTTAGCATAAAACATGTAAATTATTTCCAGCTCTTAGAACCCTTCAAAAACATCCCAAAATGGCTACTCACACTCAGAAAAATAAGCCAACTCAGATCAGATTACAAATATAGCTTGTTCACCCTTAAAACATGCCAAAAGATGCTCAATTCAAGTCGCCATAATTAGAATAAAACCAACAATAACCAGCAGATCTAAAGCACCATAAAACCCTTCACAATATTCAATAACATGCAGATTTTACTCTCAATAAAATGCGCCAATACTCTAGACAAGTCGCCAAAGCTAGAAAGCATAAATCATGCACAAAGACACTTCAACACAATGAAACACAATGAATGGAACAAGAGAGTCTTCAATGTCTTCAACAATGGCTTCCAAATGAGAGAGAGCAAAATGCAAGAACTAGGGCATACATCCCAATACTCCAAGCATGGAGTGAAATCAAATGATCATCCAACATAACCCTCTAAGGAAATGCGACCTCCCTTTTATAGAACTAAGGGGTGCAATATCCAATAAAGACCGACCTTTCCCTTTTGGAGGGAAAACATAAACTCTCATTAAAATATTTAATACTAAGACTATGTGCACTTTATTTATTTTTTAATTAAATAAATAAAAGTAACTAACCTATGTGCACATTAAACTAACTAAAGAGACTCCCACTTGTAGCGCTAGGCATGCCAAGGGGTTACAATGCAAATGAAAAATAAATATTAATGTCCCGAAAAATGGGACATTACACATTTTGGAAGTGGTTTGTGGTAGACTCCCCAAATTTGGGTTAGAGGAACCAAAATCATGAAATATTCGAAAGCTACCTTTTTTAGTATTATACTATACTAGTGCTACCGATAATTTAAGTGCAATCTTGAAACATTGGAATTTATAGCTTAACATGTATTTCCTATTGCCGATCTCGCTTGCACCTCCTTTCGGTGTAGGTGCTAGTGTTAATATTCATAACCCTGTTTCCTTGGCAGCACTTGTTCACAACCTTCTACATCATGACCTGCCCCACTTTATCCACGAAGGCTGCGCTTTCATACCTACCCTTGTTTGTGCCCAAAAAAACCCATGGCACTTTTGCCATACCACGGAACATGTGTTGTCTCCCTCCACTCATACCTCTCTTAAACCTCGTGATGAGAATCCTCCAAAGTATTGCTGAAAATTTCTGAAATGATTAATTTTTGGGAAAACTATAGAGGCTAAGGAGTGCACAATCCCGTTATACAAGCTGCCCTCTTTAGAGGTCAGCCTTGAGTAACATGAAAGAATTAACACACTTCAAACCAAGTGTTGAACATCTAAAGTAAAATCGTGGAAAAATAAGAAAACAATGGATGTTGTCAATGCTATAATGCTCACCGAAACTGCAAAATGCAGAATTGAGTCAACCATGGTAGAGTCAGACAGTCCACTTCTCCTTCAAAGAGGCAATCCACTGCAGTAGGGTTCTACAATAAAGAAAAGAATAAGGAAACTGTTTGTTACACAGCAGGCCTCTTCTTCAAGCCAAACTTGGGCTGCTTGTACTATCCGGAGGAAAGTTTCTTGTTTGATATTGTCTATGATAAGTGATTTCTTCTTGACCTCTATGATGATTACGTTGATTATGGTCATGTAAATATGTATCTTGTGAAGACTTCTCATTCATAATTTTGGTCTTGATCTACTCTATAATTATCCCCTCTTGGTCTGATCCAGTGATCAGCTCTTTCGCTTGCATCTATTGTCAGAACTCATCTTTTTACACTTGACATTTCTTTGCATTTTTGTCAAAAAAGGTAGCAATTTCAATAAGAAGATAATAGACCTGCTTGGATTTTGGGGATGGCTTTGGGTTCAAAATCCTCGATTATAAACCTATGCCTCGTGATTTGTGAAACCAAAATTGAGTCATTGAATTACTAGACTAGGAAGATTAAGCAAGTCACCGTGGTGAAGAAAATTGGGCCTGGATCTAAAAAAGTTGTGTTATAAACCATTGAAAAGGTGGTGATGGATTTGGATCAAGTGCCATCCCTAAATTGTTGATGGGGAGAGTTTAGGGAGCATGCCTTTGAACATAAATTTGACCTCAACCAACATGGTATTCTCCATAGTTACCTAAGACTTTGGGCGGCAAAACATTTCTAAAGACGATTGGGACGGCTAATTAAAAATATATAAATATTTAAAATATAAAAATATAGTGACTAAACTATATAAATAAGCTGAAATAAAACCATTTGAGATTTAAATAAGTTGAAACTTGAACTCATAAACATCAAATACATTCCTTAATATCATAATATCAATATGTAAGTTACATATGTCATATTTGAATTTGAGACTCAAAATTAAATAAGCTGAAATAAATTATAAAACCATTCTAATTTCTGATTGATCAAGTGACAATAGCTGATATTCATATCATTAATCTCATATTCAAATACACCAACAATTGTCTATTGTCAATATTACAAAAAAAGAGGACAAGTATCACCTAAAAATCAAAATCAACATTTGAAGCAACATCCATGAACTCCTCCTCGCTGGAACTATCATCCTCGTCCTCAAAGGTAAGCCCAATCAATCCTTGTTGCATAGTATTGTCCTCTTCAACTTGCCTTGGCTCCTCGGGATGTCCATCCCATCGTAATGCTAGGGTCTCCTTTTACAGAGGTGTCTTATGATCCATAAGATGCAAATAACTGTGCAGCCTACAAGCTTCTCGCTCTCGCAGAAGTAATCCTATTCCTCTCAATAGAGTGGAACCAACTATATGTAGACCAATTCCTCTTAGAGGTAGAGATAGCTAGAAACATGGGAAAGGAGGCGAATGGCAAGTGGTCGCAATCTTGGAAGCCCATACAATCACCACTAACTCACTGGCTTCTCTTGTGCCAATGTTACCTTGTCCGCCTTTGTTGATGTTTTGTACCCATCAAGTTCAGTGAAGTTGAGCCACTCCAACCCGATCTCGTGAAGTCACCCGTGGACTACATTTTTAAAGGCCTTCATAAGGCCCTTCTTCACCTCATCATCATCCAAAGGGATAACTCTACTTGGGCTTTCCACATACGATTTAGGATTCAATGCATACGCGCTGCATCATGAAGAGGGTGTTTAACTTCTCCCGTCATTTGTTGAATAATGGGTTGTATATGTTCATCAGTAGAACTCCAAAGTGGGGTCCCTCACCCGAAATTATTGCCTTCATTTGCCCAAGGATCCTGTCAATGCATTCATAAATCTCACCAAGATTGGGGTGTTAGAATCCCCATATTTGATGACACTAAAATGGAGCTATGATTGATATGATGTATTTCATATTAACCCAAAATGTTTCCCTCAACACCACTTCCTTCACTCTTTTCCCTTCGCTTGTCTTGGACTCACGCCGCCTAGTCTAATTTTGTGTCATAATCATAATTTGCGGGGGCTCCCCAACTCAAACATCTTCTCCAACAAAATAAAATAGGATGCAAAGCGGGTGTCATCAGTTTTAAATTCCCTCTTCGAAAATTTTCGAAAGAGTGCCAATGATGTGTGGTAATGCATATGAACTTTTGCACGTCCTTGACTTCATTCACTATCTGGTTGACCCATGAATCTTCCCTATTTCTTTCAAATTGCATTGTTTATGGCATGTACATGTACAACATGGGGTCCAATAAATATGACTATGCTCCCGCTCCATTAGCTTGCCTGTTGCTTTCTCCGCACACATAAGCCTGCATTCGTGATGATCCCGTATAACATTTGAAGGTCCAACCTCCTCAATGGCATCCTTCAAAATTTGAAACTAGAACTCAACATCTTTCCGCTTCCTAGAACAATCAATTGCTCTCAAGAAGTACGGTCCATCTTTGCACGAGATAATGATACTAATGAGAGGACGGTGTCTAATATCCGTACACCCATCCATGATAGTATTGCATCCACGTGACCTTCATCTCCCCATCACAGATTAACCTTGGAATAGTTTCTATCCAAGATTGTTTTCCTCAGATTCGGTGTCTCTAGGAGGCACATAACTTGTACTTGTTTTTGCAACCTTAGCCATAGCCTCCTTGTAATAAGGAGAGTGAGCGACATTAAATGGGATCCTAACAACATAGAAAAATTTCCCAATAACATCATCTACCTCTTCCTTTGCCTTTGAATCAAACACGTCTACTTTCCACTTCGGACATTCTAAAACTAGAACCACCAAAGTATTACTATTCTTGTTAGGCCTATGAGAGCTCAAAGAAGTGTTAGCCTTGCAGTGCTAGCATCACGAACTTTTGGAACATTATTTGTGGCATAGTTGGAATACTCGCACTTCAAAGCAAATACTGTGAGACCCCAAAAAAAAACTCGGCAAAAACTCGGCAATATTCGCCAATATTTCCAATACTGGGAATACTTGGCAACTTAAAAATACTCAAATTTCTTTAAAAACATAAATTTGCGCCAAAACCGTGTATTTATTACATACGAGTTTTTTTTTGTGTATTGGCAGTATGGTGAGTATTTTTGGTGAGTATTGGCGAGTATTCGCAAAACTTGGCTCGGCGAGTTGATTTTGGGCGAGTTTTTTGGCGATCTACTCGTTTGCATGGAAGTTTGACGATTACTGAGGACTCGCCGAATAACTGCGAGTTTCCCAACTATGGTTTGTGGTATTTCTATTGAAAATTCTTACCATCTCTGCTCTTTGCTCTAGTGAAAGGGTCTTACAAAGGCCAACCCCCTTCCCGTAAGGTGCAACAAGTGTGCATTGGTCTTGGTGATGCCATGCATGCCAAGTCGGTGCACATATGTTGCACTTCCATAGTTTATTCCACCCTCCGGACTTGGGTTTCTCAAGTATTTCAACAAATTGTTGCAATGGAAATGGTCCAATGGAAAATCGGGCAACATTTGAGAGTGGCAATTGGTAGCACTATTAGTTGAACTACTAGTTGTCGTTGCCACTACATTTTGTCTCCCTTCTCCACTTCCCCCCATTGTGGCATCACCAACACTTCCACCTATCTCAAGTTCAACCCTCTCCTCTGATTCATACTCATACTCAAAAGAAGAACTCATGGTGATGATTGCTGCAATGAATAAAAAACAACCATAACTATATGTAATGAATTAATTTAAAAAAAAAGAATAACTATAAGTGTAAGCAATGATTATAATTTTAATTTTAATTTATAAACAAGGAAAACAACCATAAGTTATAACTATATTAATATTTATTATTCAAATGAATAAAAAACCATATGCTATTAGGTCCATATCTGGTTACCATATGCAAAATATTAAAAAAAAAACGTAAAAAGTAAAACTAGAAAGTTAAAACTAAAACATCTAACATTGTTCATTGTTGTAGGAGTATTTACTACTAAGTTTTTCATTTTTGTATCTAGATTCTACAATCAAGAGCTTTATGTTTTATTTTTAACTTTAAAATGTAATTAAACAAAAAACCTAACCAATATGCATTTTGTAAAATCCTACAAACTATAAACATGATTACATTGTGAATGTAGATACAAAAACTAAAAAACAGCCCCTAAAAAATGCAAATAGAATCTAAATTTTAAAATGGAATTAAAAAAATCTAACCAGTTACAACCAAACCCTATGCAAGTATGCATTTTGTAAAATCCTACAAACTATAAACATGATTACATTGTGAATGTAGATACAAAAACTAAAAACAACCCTAAAAAATGCAAATAGAATCTAAATTTTAAAAAACTAGAGACTATTATCAAACATTGTAAGCAAATAAAATTATAAATACCTCTTGCTTGCACTTCTTTTACTCTTTCCTCGCTCTTGCTCTTGCTCATGCTCTCACTTTTCTTGCTTGCTCTTGCTCTTTCTTCTTCTCTTTGCTCAAGTGTGAATATGGAATGAGCCCATAGAGTCATTTTATAACATAGAATGACACTTTTAGGGTTAGGGTTAGGTTAGAATGTTTGTTTTAAGTTAGAATTACTTTTCAATGAAAAAAATTAAAAGTCTTTAAAATGTGTTTTTATAAAAAGATAGAAAAAGTCGTGGGGGATGCGGGGGACGACGGAATGTCCCAGGACGTACCTCGACCGTCCCAGAATGTCCAACCTTTGTCCCGTTGTCCCCAACTGTCCCATACGTCCCCGAGGCATTTCTCCTCCTCTCCAAACGCCCCAGGACATTTCTCCGCTCCTTGGCTCGTGGAAAACGTGGGGGAAACGTTTCCCCCCTGTCCCGACATCCCCAAAGCGTTTGACGCCCCAAACTTCGAGGATTTGGGGAACGCGTCCGCGTAACTATGGTATTTTCTAAAAGCATTGATCAACAAACTAAAGAGTTAATGAGTAAGATTGACCATAAGTATATGATCATTCAAGAAATTGGAACTTAGTCTTATAAGCCCACGGTCAATTAATGAGTTCTCAGAATCAAGGTGGCGATAGGAGAAATATTTGATGATAGGAAGAAACATTGAGGAACTTATATCCTGTGGCCATGAATTTGAAATTAATGGGTGATGAGATTGCTAACTACTTGACACAAATCATCACCAAACTCGGACAACTAAAAGTAAGGTTGTCAGTAAAACACATTCAAAACATGAATGCTTATCATGGAATTATAGTAGCACCGATTAATACTCTTTTGGGGAGAGAAGTGTTCATGATTCCTAGTTCCTAAGTAGTGCAAGAAAAACTAAAAGGACGTTCTAGCTGAGTTATCTGAGGTTTCAAGAAAAGTACATAATTTGTTTAGGTTTGCTGAGTTGCCATGATAAAAGGAATTCAACATCCTTGAAATCCAGATTGAACCTTGATGCAGAGATTCATTGAGGAGAATGATAACAAATATTGTGGCTGCAAAAGAAACACAACATTGACTTAGAGAATTGTAGATGGGGAGAGTTTAGGTAGCACGTCTTTGAACCTGCTCAAAAATCAAGGAAATTGACATTTTTATCAAAAATATGGAAAAGGGTGTTAAGTTAATGCATACACTACACATTCCAAGTCCTAGAGTTAATCGTTATGTGTTTATGAATGAAGACTATCTAAACTAATTTTATAATGTAGTTAAATGTAATGTCCCTTTCGGGCTCAAATTTGAGGAATTTGGATTTTCCCCAAAACCCTAATGGAACATTGTTGGAAATGATGACAGCCACATGTAGAAAACCTGATTTTTATGACAGCAATCTGATTTTATGCAAAAATTAGGGCAGCGACCTGTTTTAGGTCCACAAAACCCTAAGCGACCTAGGTAAAATTCAGATTTTAGTACTTCCCACACACAAATCTTTAAAAATACATCAACAACATGAAACCCTTGATGAAATCATGCAAAATAAATGCTTCAACAACAAAATACAGACTGCTGGAATTAATTATTGCTCAAAAACAACTGAAACTTCAAAATTCCATATCTTCATAAATACTTGGAGATAAAATGCAAACGATAGCTCAAAATGACCACAAAAATGGCAGCTATCAAACAAAATTAGAATCAGATTTTTTCAACCATAAAACCCACTGAAAAGTGATCCCGAAATCTCCAAATGGGTAGATCAAGCTGGAAATGAATGTGGCAGCCCCAAAAAAGCATGCCCTAGCTGGAATTTGTGCCCTAGCATTGATAGAAACCCTTTTGTTCTGAAATTCTGAATTTGAAGCTCACTTGTGACTCTCGGATGAAGCCACCAATGCAACAAATGAGGGTTTTCATCCCCAAGTGTTGTGACTATTGAGATTTTTCAGCCCCAATAGGATCAATGGTTGAAAATGAGAGCTCAATGCTCCAATTTCCAAAGAGAAGTTTAAAATTCACTAGATGATCCTTACAATGAGCCCCAACATTTGCCTTTATAGTCCTTTCTTTTTCCTTGTGGAGCGCACCATATGGGACCCTTTATTTCTTTTTTAACATTTACTTTTCCCCTTTTTAGTTCTCCTTTTGGGTCGCTCCACTTGGGCATTTAAAAATAATTAATTAAATGCACTTTTCCTCTTTTTAATAATTTAATTAAAGTGCCAATAATTAAAATTACTTTAGCACTTAAAATTAAATTATTAATTTACTTCCTTCCCCCCTTTTAGCTGACTAAAAATAATGAAAATAGGCTAAGGGTCTTCTTTCTACTTTAGTATTTAAAAATACATTTTATTTTTAATAATAATAATTTTTTGATTAAGGGTGAATTTTTGAGTGTTTATTGATTAGGACCCACATCCTTGTTTACAATATGAGAACCATCACAAGGAACCCGAGTGAAGCAAATTCTGGAGTGCTACAACTGCAGCGTATTACAAAAGTGAGTCCAACTAACCGAGTGAAGCCATTTTTGGAGTGCTGCAACTGCAGCGAAAAACCAAGCGCTGCCACTGCAACAAAGAAGAACAGAGTGCTGCCATTGCAGCGATATTTAGAGATGCCACATCTTGTGGCGAAACCACCTCTGGAGAGGATAGTGCCTCGGGGGGATTTGAAACCGGGTGGACCAGCACACAAGCGTGTGATTTGACCGCAGCACTCCCACCTCATCGGCTTAATAATAATATTATTAAGCTGCCCATAAATAGAGAGTTATCTAGGCTCAACTTAAAAATATTATTAACTATTTCTAATTTAGAAAAGGGGACATTACATTAAATCATTTGTTGACGGTCTACCCAGAGGTGGTTAAACATAATGCAACTGCTTTTGAAAGCAAAAGTACTGATCTCAGATAGAGAACATTGGTTTGAAAAAGATATCTTGAAGAAGATATATTTTGACATTTTGAAGTATTTATAGGAGTGACTGTTTTCTTTTCTATCTTTTACAGTAGCCAGTCTGTCTGTACGCAATATTCTGTTCAATTGTAGTACACGATCTGAGTTTTTCTATTTCTGTACTCTCAATTTACTTATTATTTGAAAAATTCATATCTGAGAATCAAATAATGAGTTCTATTTCTTTTTATGTTGTTTCCCTTTCTTTAAATTACCTAGGAATGTTTGTATCCGAGCCTCTGCTGTTTTCTGACTATTACTAGGTGGTTTACCTCTTGTTTTTTTGGTCCAGTCTTATTTGAAATTTTGTTTCTTATGGTATCAATCAAATAATCTGATTTTCATCTTAAACGGTTATAATCAATCTGGATTCCTATCATTTTGGTTATTAAATTGTTTTAATTTGAATGATTACAAATCCTATGTGTACGAATCTGCCAAAAATGAAACTTCCAATTTTATCCCTACCAATGATTCATAACAAAAAAATCAACTCATCATAAATTAATATTACATGTACAATTCCTTATCATTGAATTACAATAATTTCTCGTTAGCGAAAAGTACATGTACAGTTTTTGATCTTGAAAAGATCATTACGATCACGATCATAGTAATTATATCTCATAACTTGGCAAACCTCACATTTACAATATATTTGAAATACATAAGGCAACAATTTTCTGCCAAAACTTAACATAATGAAGGTATTAATGAGAATCCCGAAAACCCCTTTTATCCATGCCGCATGTGATCAACTTGTTGAACTGAAGGAAGAGGAGGGAGCGCTTTGACCCCAACCAACAGGGATTACGCTATCCACCATAACCAATATGATGATAGTATTGAATGAGTGCTCAGAAGAGAGAGTTGTGCTACCAGGGTCTAGTACATAATGCAACATTTATTACCAAATGATGCAACTATACTAGAAAGAGTCACAAGGTTCAAATTCATGTTTATGTTCAACAAGGATAAAGTTCAGTTCAAGTTCGCCAAGGGATAAAGTTTGAGAAAAAAAAAAAACATCTTTAAGTTCGAACAATTTTTTTCCATCTTTTTATTTTTGAAGAAAATGCATAAATATGTCAGAGGGATAGAGTGGAGAGAGCTTTTTGTTTGCTACTATGTATATATACACACATTTGTAAAACAATGCAATATCGTGTCAAAAACTTTCCATGCAAAAATAATGGATAAAATTCAAGTTCATGTTCAACGAGAGTAAAGTTCAGCAAAATTCAAACTTTTTGATAAAATTTGGAGAACCTTGTGACATAGCTAGAAAGTTCATCAGAAGTTCAATATCATAAGAATGTAATCATATTGGTCTTTTGACCTTCCAATCAGCATAAGTCTATGTATCATAAGACATTACCCACCCATATGAGTAAAAGAATACAGCTCTCTTACAACTAATACATAGTTCACATGCTCATATTACATCAATCATGAAAGTGTGATCATCATAAAGAGGGTACAACAATAATATATGATACAACAACATGCTCTTAGTGCATTAATCATGAGAGAGTGCAGCCATCGGCATGAAAATACTGTATGTAAAATATCTCAAACAACCAAAGTACAATAAGGCTCAACTGCGGGTAAATTTTTGCTCTGAATTTGTTAAATAAGCTGGTCATCTTGCCCTATTGGAGAACTGGCATTGCGCCTTGCCAATAATCTGGCACCTACCCTACTAAACCTTAACATTTCCTATAAGAAAGCATCTCTATAAATATTACAGAGCACAAATCCTCATCACACCTTCCACAACTATGAATCTAATATGTATATCAATAGTTCGGGTCATGGAATTTAATATCTTGGTGTACACCATAGAGCGTGGAGGTGAGGAACGTATTTGAGTTTATATAAACAAACTCATGCCCTCATTTTTCTTTTCTCAATCTTATGTGATGTGTTATGCTATAGATAGATTTACTGAATCATGCCAAGTACCTTATATCTGACTAAGCTTGTAGTTTTACAAGTGTGGGTCATGCCTACAGACCTTGCATCGCAGGTCCATATCAACTGATTGTGAAGCATGCGTAACTCGCAAGCTGTCAGAACCATCCAGTGTCGTCTTACAATAAAATCATCAATATAAGGGTAGGTATGTACAATTTCTGTCGTACATAGGCACCTATGCTCTTAGGATTCAGAAAAGAAGTATACTACTTCTCATTGTACATATTATCAGTGATATCTGACTCAACATAAATTCAGACTTAAAACAACAGACTACTTCAAGCCATAATCTACTGTTCAATTTCATGTCTGGCAAATATTTTTGCAGTAATACTCTCAATAACATAATAGTCTAGGACTGCGTAGTAAAATCCAGATTCATATCTAAATAATAGTTCTAAATCTGCCACATTTCTGTCCCACATACTGCAGATTAAAAAGGCTCAATCTCCTATCAATTTAGAAATCAACATATATGACTTAGAAGTTCAATATCCCTCTAACCAATTAAGATTCCTATTAGCACATGTTATAACAGTTTCAATATACATATATAGATTCTGATGAGTCCCGACACTCTTCAAGAATAATTCTCTTATACTTAAGTCATCTTATTGTAGCAAACTATAGTGATCCATATAGATGTCATAAGGTCACCCTCAAATAAACTTGCGTACATCAGATAAGTTTACAAAAATTGACATAATGACATCATCACCAAAAATCTATAATTACGTGTGCTATTACAAGTATCAATCTCATAAGATTCCAATAATAGAAAATCTAAAACTAAATACTAAGCATTCATGATTAATAGTTTCATAATTTCATTTATTCCCGAAACATTTCTTGAAGCAATCAACTACCTTTATAAGGCAACATTAGGCTAATGAAAAACACAACTTATGTTTCTAACCCATGTCTCTATAATACATGGTTCTATGTTTTAAGTCTAATGTCAAATCTTTTCAAAAGACGGTTCTTTTACAAACTCTGTCCTCGAGACTTGTGTTCAATGAGCTCGATAATACAATATGCAGCTTGCGGTGATAAAATAATGTTGCACAATAATCATATATATATCCAATCCATGTATTTGAAGACTTCAAAACTTCCATAGTACATTTACAAGTCGGCTACAATAAATAGAATAGGACAAATACAAGGCCATATATAATTCTCACTCTCGTACTCAAAGGTTTCCACACTTCAAATATACAATTATAAACAAATTTCACATAACAGAACATGCCCAATACAAGCTAAATCATAATATTCACTCTTGTTACATATATATCATATGATATCATATACTCGAATGCATACCAAGTATCAACCATCATGGCTTGCAACACATCTTGCCCCGGTTTAAGGTTTCAATTCCTATGTCATGTTTCCAAACGAGTTCTTTTTAATATCATTGCTATATATCTAGATTACCAGGTACACCTGTACAGGCCCTGGTTATGGGTACGTGTGACAGTACCCAGATATGTTTGGGTACATCCTGGCACGTACCCAGATACTGCCGAATGTACCCACAGTAAAAACAACAGTTTTTGCATTTTTGATTTTTTTGGGTCAATAAAGGTCAATTGATGGGATTGGGTTAATGTACCCCAAGCACATAAATAATAAAACAATACATCTTATTGGATCTTTACTTAATTTATACCCCAAGAATATCAAGAATAGAAGCAAGGGAGAAAATTGGTATCTATGTTAATATACATTTAAATACTCTAAAGCTATTTTACAAGTTGGCAACCAAATAGTAATGTATGCAAATAATCATATTAGTACCGACAATGCCTCCTTTACTAGAAAAGCTATTAGAAAAAATTTAAGTCCCAAAACCAAGGAAAATATTGTCCATAAACTGTAGGAAGACAAGGATGTAGTGAAATTACTGTTTATTATGAACATCATTGGCACATGTACAATAAAAACACAGAAATTTCAATCAATACCTGATTCAACTGTGGTAAAACAAGGGCATTCACAGAAGTGCCTAAAACAATGGCTGAAACTGCAACAGTTGAGATGAGTTTGGGTAATGTAGGATCAAAAAATGCAGTGGCAGCATCTCCACTAGCAAGTAAGACTAATGCAGGAATAATAAGAGAAACCCCAAAGGAATCTGAACTGCCAGCTTTGGAGGGAGCTGGTAATAGCCGGAATTCCAGTCTAGTTATGTGATTTGTTATAATTTATGATTATAATTAGACTATTAGTATGCTGATTTATCTTGATTTTTGTGTATACATTGTAACATTTGAAATTTGAACAATGTACTTGTTCTAAGTTCGATCAATGAATATCATGACAAAATGCATTGAATTATCAATATGTTTTGTGGCTATTTCACTTATTTAATAATTTGTTTACTCTATGCATGTATAAGGCTGAAATTTTGCTTATTTGGCTTTATTTTTTAATATCCTATATATAAATTGTATGGCCGTACCCTGGGCCCCACAAAAATTACCGTACCAGCATACTGGATCCCGATACCCATACCTCAATCGTACCGGCTACCTAGCTATATATCTGTTTTAAAGAGAAATGATGAAATGTGGTGTTGTGAAACCCATATTTGAAAAAAATATCCACCAACTCATTTCAACAGGTCCATAAACTTCTAAGAAATACTACAATTCATTGCACCATCAAATGGAAGAATAGTTACTTTATATATATATATATATATATATATATATGCTATACAGTTTTGCTATTTTGAAGAGGACATTAGCAATTGAATAGATCAGAGTTTAAAGTCCTAAAGCACAGTTGTGAATAGCCCTTCAAGGTCAATCAAAGTCTATCTCTGCATCTTTGCACTGGAGTATTACAGTTTGTTGTACCACTTTTTGACTTGGACAAATACAGAAAATGTCATCTATATCCAATTGTTTTGTTTCAAGATGGAATAGGATGATTTTTTATCATATAGACCTTGCGAAACCACCTATGTTCCTAATGCTACAAGTAACACAGCACCTTTTTCCAGCCATTTCCATGACTTCGTTACGAGTCAAGAAAGCCTCAAATCAAAATTGAACACAAGAAACCCTTCGAATGATCTTAAAGAACAACTCGTGTAATAGCTTTAATGTCCCAATCTAGGTGAAACATAACCAAGAAAAAAGTTTCACAACGAGTACCAGGCCTACTATTGTCTTGAACGGCCATGTCATTAATTCTTTATATCCTATCTAGGGCACAAGCCCCCTTTTTAATATTAATCTTATCAATGAAAAACAGTAACCTAGTTCCAAACTCACTGGTGTTTCCTTAAAAATAACTCTAGTAGCCACAAGAAACATTATTTCCTCTTGAATCAAAACAGTGTCGTTTTCCTTTTTCTAAAATCTCTTACAAGTTTACGACAATCACAGAATAATTCAACAGCCTATCAAACAAACAGCAATACAAGTCAAATCATTTCCTCATACTTTTAATCAAGAGAATAGATCAAAGGAATGCCATAAAAAGCTGGAGAATGCAACTCAAAACCCCCCAAAATGGAACTTTTGATTCTTCTCCTCCTTTCTTTTTCACAGCTGCCAACAATAACTTATGCTGTGAATCCAGTAAGGTATTTTCTATTGTATTTATCAACATATCGAATTGCTGTGACCCTCTATGAATGATAGATTTTGCTAGGATAGAAATACTATTGCCAGTCCTACAATAGCTTGACAAGTCAAGCTTAAAATTTAATCACAGAAAATCTAGTTCCAACCCCAAATAACTCACTGTCGCTGCCGCATGGAGTATGTCCTGCCTTGTCTCCCTCTCTAGGTTTTTTCAAACTGAGCCATAGCCGAACTAGTATGGATATCTTTAATACATCCATCTTAAATAAATACGCCAAGAGATGTCAATCTCGAGGTCTTTATCTTGGTTTTTTGACACACTGTATTGATTAATAGCTTCGTAACCTTCTCTGCCAATTTCCCAGTGACTGTTGACAAATGGTATCAATCTAGTCGCATATCTGTGTTGGGTTCAAAAAAATCTCTTTGGGAAAAATGGGCTCCAAACTTTACTATTTGTCCAAGATATTGTGATTTTTTTATTGACTTCTCAAAGCAAAAAGAAAAAAATGTAAGTGACAATCAAATGGATATCAAATTTAACGTTGAAATTACCATATGATGGTCAAATGGGCTTCAAATTTAAGGTTGAAAATCAAAATGAACACATTCACATTATTACATCCCACTTTCCCCTGCCATTGTAGAATTCGGCTCAGCAAAATAAAAAAATTGATGACTTTGTTTTGTAAAAGTAGTGACAATAATAGCCTTTTTGCATGGTTAATGAAAGTGACCACATTAATCTTCGAATAGGATTAGGGTTAGGTAATAATTTAGGATTATAATATAAGTTTAGAGGTTTTAGTATATATATATATTATAGTATATATATATATATATATATATATATAGATATATATAAGGTAAAATAGCTCAAGAACTATGCCAACACTTGTCATCAAAATATCACATCCTTGCAACCGAACAATAACAATGACAATACGCTTTCAAAGAAAGATGGTAAATATGAAAACAACTAATGCATTGCAGGATAGAAACTGGGATTATGTCACTCAGAATGAAACATAACTCAAATAACAATGCACATGCATTTGCCCAAAGTAGTCACAACACCCTTCGCATCACATGGAAACTGAAATTATCGATGCCATTGGTTACCTTTCCTCCCTTTGGTAAACTTGAAATAGAGTTCTCAAGCTTGCAAGATACACAACAAAGATATACCCAGTAGCATCTACAAATTAAGTCTAACAACCATAATTACATAACTGAAGCATTGTTAAAAAGTTCATGTAAATCATCGTTCACACACCTACACCATCATCAAAACATAATACTGCACAAAATCAATAACATTCATGCATGTGTTTCCAAACTGAAATGAATAACAATATATCTTTGGTTGATCAAACATAATGAATGTAGCAATATATCCAATGTATTAATATTGACTCAAGTCCAAATTACATCGGAACTTAGTCTTAGAATATATAAGTCAGAAGTTTAGAAAATGGGGATATGACAATTTGGCTCAAATATTTATTGAATTTGATAGAATCAAGTGTCTTCTATCCATGGTTTGTAAATATTCCTGATTTTTTTGAGTTTGATTTTTCATTTCAGCACATTTTAAATTCCATAGTCTTAGGCAATTTGTAGGTAACCAATACCATGCCTTAGAATGGGAGCGGTTAAAACTCCTTACTGTTGCTCTGCACATTTGGCATGGTCAACATACTTTAGTATCATATTCAGGCATGTAATGAATATTGATATGATACCTTTCATACCATTCATGTCAAGGAAAAGGAATTTTGAAATTAGTTTTATTTTGTTGATTCCTTTAGCAATATATTTGGTGAGGAGGTTGACAATAGAATGCATGAATTTCTAAAAACCAAAAAATAGATATGATCGTGATTTGTTTCTGAATGCAGAGGAGCTGTACGTTTTTATCCTAGAGGGCCATCTTCATGTGGTATAGAAGTGAGTTCAATCATATGGAATCTGGATAGTTGAAGTTGTTACCAATTGTACAAATAGATTTTTGTAACATGTCATGAAAGTTGTATATTATGATAATGTGTTAGCCAAGATAACTCATATTGGTAATTTGTATTGACAACATGTGTACTTCTGTTGGAATGGTCTATATAGTATTTTATCTGGAGCTGAGGTGAAATCGTCATTGCAGGTTACTGTATCATATGAAGTTCCTGCAGTACTCACAGGGGCTGCTTCAGTAAGTACATATCATTTCTGTTTGCTTGGATTCTCACAATTACAAACTTAAGTATTGTATAAATGCCTTCTTGAAAATTGCTTGGAAAAGTGAAACTCATTGCAGGACCCTGTTTCGATTTGGAAGACATTTTGAATAATAAATTTTCTTAGACAATCATATTGTGATCTTTTTGGCAGTCGAATTTCCTCTCCTTCTGTTTCTGAAGTTGATAGTTTTTGCTTCAAAGATCCTTCTTTTGTAGCATCTTACAAGCTGTCTCTATAACCAACACAGATCATCACAGGCATATAACTTATCATGTTGTTTCTTTTACTAGAAAAGAAAATTGAATTATTATCATTGCTTAGTCACATGAATAATCTTCATAAAGAATATGAAAGGGGACAATATACTCCATCTCTTAGTCCTTTTAAATTGGATTTAATTTTTCATGGCATGTAAAGACCATGATCGTGTAAAATTTTCTTTGTTTTATTTAAGTGTGAATTCAATGTATGAAATCTGTTAGTTTCTGTTTTCTGATGTCCAAAATTTTTAGAACTATCCTTGACACAGATGAATTCTCAAAGAACTCTTTTACACTATGCAACTTCTGCTCCATTGCACAATACACATTTGTGCTTCATTGCACAAAACAAACTTGTGCTCCATTGCACAATACAAACTCGTGCTCCAATGCACAATGCAAACTGGTGCTTCAATGCAAAATACACCTGGTTGTGGAAAAACATTCAAAGTTCTATTTTGTTTTCAAACACAACCTATGTGTTTTCTTGGTACAAAACACAACCAATGAGCTGCCTTGTTTTTGTTACACATAATAACTTACTCTATTTACAGAGGTCATGCTCCATTTCAAGTTTATATAGAGCTCATACTCCATTTCTAGTTTACTTAGTCAGTGCTCTATTAAAATTATAGAGCCAACACTCTCATTTTCCTATGTTGATGAAATATCTACAGCTGCAAAGCAGCATTTAACATTGTTTCTTACTTTGAAAGGATAACAAATATGAACGATAAATAACGGTACTTCTATTTAGCCCATACTTGTTTTTATGTTTTTGATGTAAGTGATCCAACTCCTCCAGTCTGGTCTATGGTGGTCCTAGAGGCCAACCTATGGTACCATGGTATGTTTGCATAATGCCCAAGGTAAAAGGAGGTTTGGGATTAAGAGATATTGTAACTCAAGGATACATATTGGTACCCAAATGGATGCCTTGTTGTTTGGAAGGATCTTCTTCCTAGCAAATTGTCATGAGACTCAAAATACTTACAGGCCAACACTCGGGCAAGATCAGCGGTAAATTTGGTCTTTGTGATATGATAGTAGATCCTGAGAATTTTCAGATCCATGGATCCTTTGTTCTTCAAAGTATTTGGAATGCTTAGAAAAAAGTTGCGAGATTACTCGAGTGGAGGGTTTCGGGCACAAACGGGTTGAGACTTAGCTAAAAGGCCAATTTGGACATGGAAACTTCAGGACACCTCCATTGCTACTATCCCATGCTTCTAGGCTCGCAGGCTTAGCAAAAAAAGAATCTTTGTATGGAAGGATTTATGGGATGCTAATGCACGAGATTGGAAGGATTGGAGGACTCTAGCTAGAGAATTTGCATTATCCAATGTAGATCGACTAGCCATTATGGATATTTAAAAGCTAATCCTACAAGAAGATTTGCTCAAATTAAACTTGGAACTGGAAGGTCCCATCTGGAGGGACTAGCAATGGATATCTAGTCATCCCATTTATCAGTATGATACACATTGTTTCTATCAACTGTTACATCAGAAATGTACTTTGGCACCTTTTCTTAATTGAAAATGGACTGCTTCCGATGCTAAGTCCTTATGGGTACGTAGATTGCATAGTGTTTGGACAATAAAAGTATCTTATAAATTAAGGGTGTTTGTGTGGCTTGTAATATACCAGGGGCTGCCTACAAAAGCTCGGTTATCAAAAAGTGGCCTCTCAAATGGTTTGTGCCCCTATTGTGCTAAATTAGAAATTGTTAAACACCTATTGTGGGAATGCTCATTTGTGAAATCTTGCTGGAGGGAAGTTCAGACCAGAATGTCAGTAGTGTTCCAGGGACATCTTCATTGGAGGGCAGCCTTGTTGGGAGACTCCAACATGCTTATTTGAGGTCCATTCAGAAGTGTATGGCATTGTATGCGGGTTGCTGCTCTATTTATTCTATGGAAACTCGGATGCAATTATGTATTCAGGGAGGAAGTGGGTAAATTGGAAGAAGTTTGGTATGCTTGGAAGAGTGAAGTCAGAATGTAACTTTTAGCAAAAGGGCATCTTTTGCTGAAGGAAGCTAAGCACTTTGATCCTAGAGAATATTCTGATTTGGTTGCAATTATGGTTGGTTTAAGAAAGTACATTTCCTGATTCTTTTGTACAGGCCTTTGTTGTAAATATATTTCTGTTAATATATGATGCATAAATTCAAAAAAAAAAACAATACTTTCGTCTATACCCTAAAAGTAGCTTAGCGGTTTCCTCTATCCTCTAAATGATACCCTAGGAGGCTATAGCATGACGATTGTGTATGGTGGAGTTATCCCTGTTGGAATAAGCACAAAGAAGAAAGAATACACAAGGCAAAAACTGCGCTGTTCAAATGATACAGGCAGAGGTTTATTTATTGAGAGAGAGGTGGTTGAACAGTTACCAACCGAACAACTACATAACTGTTTTTACATTCTATATAATGTGTTATATTTTAACACCCCCTCTTAATGACTAAACCAGAAACAAGACAAAGTTTGTCCCGAAATTTTACAAATTTCCTAAAGCCCATATGTTTAGTCATTACATTTACAGATTGTGCCATAAGTTGTACTTTAAAATCAGCAGTCCTTAATTGTGATGCAGTTGTCGAATGAAGACGAACCGCAAAACAAAAATCTGGTCCCATGAACAAAAGATATGGCAAGTGGTCCACTTTGGTTTCTATTTCGTGATTCATTGACCAGCTGATGAATCACCAATGGCTGAGAGTGTCAGCCCCATCTCCAAAGTGCTGAAATCGAACCTCGAAGATGTGGATCGAAAATCTATTCCGTGCTTGTGTAGCTCTGGAGTCTGTATAAAGACTCAATTATCCCGTGATCAAAGTCACCTCGATCACGTCCTTGCACCACCATGTAGTACTCATCCAACTTTTTCAAGAAGAGGAATGTGACCATCTATGCAGGAGTTAGAACCAACTCCTCAATAGTAGGAGAAATAACCATCTCCGTCTCAAGAAAGGTGGTCTTTGTATCAACAGGAGAAATAACCATCTCCGTCTTATCTATTTGCTCATCTATCCCCCTCTGTTGGGAAAGATCCTTCACAACACAATGAGCAAACTGGTCATGCTCTATTGTCCTTCGAGCAAGAACCTCTGAGTGAGTGGTTGGGCATGCCATCTCACCATGCACCGTCAATGCATCTGGAATAGTGGAGTCTCCGTCCACAACAAATTGTTCTTCAGAATGAGGAAATCCATCCTCCCAAGGCATGTCCACCTCCCGTACACCTAGTATAGTGGATATTCCCTCCACAATAGGTGCATGTAGGTTGATTATATCCAAGTCAACAAATTTGTGAGGAATGGCTTCCTCCCAAGGCATTGCAACCTCCTGCACATCCTGAATGGTGGAGCTGTCCTCCACACGTGCATTCATGTTGATCGCAGCCGGATCAACAAGCCGATACTGACCACCTACCCCAATACCAAGGGCAATTATCCGTCTCTGTTTCACATCAGAGACAACACACTTCTTTCCACATAAATCCATAGAAATATTGGGATTTTCAATCAATTGACGAATAGATAGAAGATTCTTTTGTAAAGAAGGTACATATCTAACATTCCGTACCAACAATTTATGAGCATTATTCAATATAATGCATATATCTCCTATCCCTTCTACTGCAAGTGATTCTCCATCAGCTAGTACTACTGATTCAAAACAAATATTTGCAGTAAATGAAACATACCAGTCCCTACGACATGAAAAATGTGCAGATGCACCAGAGTCAATGATCCAACAACTGGTACCACTATCATTTGCGCATGATGTCGTAAGACAGTAAAGAGCATACTCATCATCTGAATCCCGTTCTTCTGCAACTGCTGCCACATGTTTCTCATTACATGGCTTTTTGTTCTGCTTCGAAAGATTATACATCCGCTTCCGGTAATCCTTCTTGAGGTGCCCAACCTTGTGACAGTAATAACATGTGCCCTGATACCGAGTGGAAGATTCACCAGATTGACGTTTCCACTTTCCCTTTGACTGAGTGACAAGAGCACTCTCTGAATGGTCACAATTAGATTCTGCCTGAAGTTGTCTCTGCTCCTTTTGCAACAGGTAGGAACTCACCTTGTCAAACGTGAGTGTTTGACTTTCAGCCATTAAATGGAGTGCCTCCACAAATGACTCATACGAAGAAGGTAAGTTGTTCAAAACCAGAGCCACCATATCATCGTCGTCCACCTTTTTGTTGATGGAAGATAATTGGTCTCAGAGGTCTTTCATCCGAAGTAGGTGCTCAGACAACGATCCACCTTCTTGTAACTTTACGGAAAAGAGCATATTTTTCAGGTATAAAACCCGACTCTTCTCTGACGTCTGATATTTATCCCTCAGACTGGTCCACAACGTGCTTGCCACAGTGGCATTCCGCACTTCCGGTATCAAATCATCCGACACCGATAACTTGAGAAGCAATAACGCTTCCTTATGACGTTTGTCATAATCCTCGAAGTTCGTCGCTGGTCGACTTTCATCACCCTTGATTATTTTATCACAATCACGAAACTCCGCAACTGTTAAAATCTTATGACTCCATACATTAAAATTAGTGCCTGTTAATTTTTGCGTCTCCGGCAACGTCAAGTGTGATATATTTGCCATTTTATTATTCCAAAAGAACGGAAAATAATAAAATAATAATTTGCCTCACACTTGTCGAACAACTACATAACTGTTTTTACATTCTATATAATGTGTTATATTTTAACAATCCCTAAGTTTCTCAACAATAATACCTTAGCATTATGGTTGCAAGACACACATCCTTCCACTTATAATAAGGAGATAAGTAAGACATGAAACTGACTCCATAGATTAGGTTCATTGCATGAGTAGACAGTACGTGGAGACCTTTTTTCAACTCAGCAATAATAACAGCTCTGGAAATATGAATACATTACTTAGTTGATAACTCTGACTATTACAGCAGGAAAATAATCATCCATCTGCAGCAATGTTTATCTCGGTATGGGCCAGCTTATCCCTATCAACATTGTATTACTTATTGTAGCCAAGACTGCACGCTATACACACCCCTGTCCCAACACAGATCCATTCAATCTCCCTCTTGCATGACATATTACCATTTTACAACCGCTAAGCTCATATCAATGAGACATGCATATATAAGACAAATAGAAAAAACCTATAGCATCCATAACCTGCAATTATGGCATCCCGTAAGACCAGATCTTTATTACTTTTTTCATGGTCTTTTTAACACCAGGTGTGCAGCATCAATACTCCCACATTACCAATATGCATCAATTAGGGAACTGGAAATGCTAACATTGGAATTCAATCACCTTCTCAAGAACGTAGTTGTGGATTTCCTTTCCTGTTGCAAGGTCCTTAACTAAGCACATGCTAGGAGAATGCCAACAATGGTGACAGGTTCAGGTTTTAAGTCCTGAATTTTGAATTTGGCGGTAGATTTGGAAAGCTTAAATATTATTCCCATTGTGTATAGTAAGTAAAGAACAACTAACTCAAACTCAAACTGGCATGGACAGATGCTGGGAGAATGCATGTGATTGTAAAATAACTGGATCCATACTACGAACAATTTTGTCCATAATTTTTTTTTTTTTGTAAGGCACTGAAGACAATATCCATTTTGTGCGAGACCATGGAACCATTGCACTTGGTGTCACTCAGATTTCACCCCGAAATCTGTGACTACCCAATTCGAAAAATTTTCGTACTTTTAAAATAATGGGTCATTTGTTGTTTTTATTGCCTGAAAGTTCTTGTATTGCGTCAAGATAATCCCAAAGAGCCATATTAGCCCTTTTCGCCAAATACCCAGATGCCCAAAATTGTTTTATTCTGTCGTCGGGATTTGTCTGCGGGAAATTTGTATTTAATTATTTTGAGCCCCGTATGAGGCTATTTGCGCTCCGTTTAACTCTGTTATGAGCGAATATGTTATTATTCCTATATACCAGAAGGATTTTAACTTATTTTAAGTTTTGGGCTTTATTTGTAACTTTTGGCAATTTTTCGTGTTTTTGTGGTGTCCCGTTCTGTTTTCTGTAAAATTTCTCTGGAACAACTCCTTCGCCGGGTAAGCCCGATTTTTGGCCTGGAGCAGCTGGAAAACATACACGCACATTTTGCCCGGAGGAAGTCATCATCGGAGGTCTGGATCACTGGGAAAAAGCGAAGTCGTGCACAGAAAAGCCCCTGCGGGGATGGGCGCATTTTTGGAAAACAAAGGATTTAAGCTGCGATGGGAAAAATATAAGCCGCAGGCAGGTGGGAATTGTATACCTGCCTGGCAGGGTACTTTTTCCCGTGTTATAAAAGTCACTTAAGCTGCAGTGGGAAAAATAGAGGCTGCAGGCAGGTGGGAATTTATTGTCGCCTGCAGGTGAAAATTCCCATGATATAATAAAAGGAAAGTGACTTAAGTGAAATCATGGGATTTTAGTGCCTGCCTTGCAGGGTAAAGAATCCCATTGTCAAAGTCAAATCACTTAAGTGGATCATGGGATTTTGGTGCCTGCCTGGCAGGGTAAAGAATCCCATTATGGAAAAATTCTTAAAAATAGAATTACATGTGCAAAAAAGTGCGCCCCCTTTGATGAGAGATTAAAATGATTAAATTGATTATTTTTAATAATCTTTCTTCTTAAAAAGTGCGCCCAAGCTTGAGGAGGTCAAAAAAGTCAAAGGAGGAATAAAAGAAAGGAATTAAATTAATTAAATTTAATTTATTTAGTGGCTGCCCCCTTCTCTCAAAAAGTGCGCCCCATTTGGGCATTATTTAATGATTTTTGAAGCATTAAAACATTAAATTAATTTCTATTTTCAGTGGCTATGGTCAAAGCACACTGTGGGGCTTGAGTGAAGTGCTGTGTGAAGGATTAAATTGGATTAATTTAATTTATTGGATGGCTGTCCTTAAACATGCTATTTTTAAAAGAGAAAAGCATGATTTTTAATTAATTAATTGCCTTTAATTGTTAGGGCAATTATTAATTATAGAATTGTGAAGGTTATATAAGCATGGGCAGCCATATGGATGAATTATTTAATTCACAGGTTAAGAATTGCAGCAAGGAGGAAAAGTGCGCCCCCATTAGAGGAAGGATTTTGCACAGACAAAGTGCTAACAAAGGCTAAAAGCTTCCAGATTTGGCGCATGCTTTGGAGAAGGTTGATCTTCGTCTGCATAGTTGTTTTCACAGGTGTTACAGGAGCTCAGGTGTTGATTGAAAGGATTCATGCTCTCTTTATGTGCAAATTAAACACCAATTTTTGGGGCAGCAGGCTTGAAAAGTGCAGATTTTTATAATTTAAATTCACTATTCATGCTCCGGTGGCCATTTTTGTCTGAATAAATTGCAGGAACTCATTACAGGTGCTTTATAAAAGAAAAGGAGTTTTTATCAATGTCCAATACATTGCAAATATCCTCCGAATCTGAAGAATTGTCCAGATCTGCACCAGTATTGAAGAAATCCGGCCAAGTTAGAAGAAAAAGAATTATTCAGACAAAGATTGATAAAGCCATGGCGAAAGGAGATGAAAAAGAGAGCACGATGGATTCATGCATTGCTTCCAAACTTTCAGACATAGGAGACACAGATCTAGGCCCAGAACCTCTTTCTGATTTGATTGATAGATCCAGAGCTGGAAAGACTTCACTCATGCGTGCGGTCAAAAGTAGTGGAATTATTCGAGCTGCAGCTTTCCCGTGTACAGCCCAATTGCCAGAGTTTGTGATGGAGTGTGCTAGATCTTATCATCCTTCATCCAGATCAGTGCGTGATGTCGGGAAAGACTAATTCGCTTGGATGCAAAATTCTTCGATTATTGTCGAAGAAGATTCCAAGCACGAAAGGTGGTGACTTCTATTAGTATTCAGGATCTTTGACAGTAGGTGGGAAAACATAGAGCCGATTGTGTGAGCATCATGAATAGCCGGTTCATGAAGAAGCCTAGATCCCCTTCCAAGTTAGGAGAACTCTTCCACGATCCAATTTGGTGCAGGAGGCGGATGATATCGTCAAATTGCTATGCAGGTTGAATGGTGAAGCGAATGCCTACACTTTCCGGACATGGATGTATGCTTTCATCAGGACCATTGAAATCAACAAGGTTGATTCTATAATCAATTGGTCGTAAATTATTAAGAAGAACATCGGTGAGCAATCTGAACGTAAAGCGTAAAGCGTTCCTTCAAGATGACTTCATACTTGGTGTATGCTGCAGCTTCACAGGGTGTCTTTTCCAAGCTGGATAGATGTGGTATTCTTTCCAAGGATCCCATTTTCGAGTGCTACCCACAGCTTACTGTACCTGCGTGCGAGAAGGACTTCAAAGTGATCAACGATGACTTCTTCTACGATTTCATCTGCAGCAGTTAGACAAAGACTTGAAGACTCACAGGGTAAGCAAGGAAGCATGGGAAGCAGTGTCCAAGATTGGCAGTGTATTCATCCAGTTTGCAGATTTCACATACCTCAGGGTTACGAGCTTTTCAGGTGAACCAATAAAGATGCCAAGGTACCCGAGTGACAGATTGATTGCCATGGAGCTGAGCAGGCAACTTGTGGAGTTACACGACCTTCAGTCGAAGCGGCACAAGTCTACGGGCTTCTTCCCACTCACTGTGGGATATTACAGTTGCATCAGCATTCACAGAGCTCGAGGGATGGAAGCACAAATGTTGTCCGAGTATGAGCAAGAGTTCTTCCCTGCGCGGCTTAATTTCGATCCATTTGGAATAGCCAGGAAGACAATCTCCCAGGAGTACGCACATGTGCCTTCGTTAGAAGATTTCTGGATGAAGTGCAGAAGTGAGTACGAGGTCAGAAAGAAAGATTTCAGCAAGCTATCGGCAAAGCAAGTATTTGACTTTGGACTAGCGCGGATACCTGCGGATCTTAAAGATGATGGGAACGTGGTACTTGACACTTACCATCAAATGGGAGGAGATAAAGCTATACTGCAGGATAGCAATGGCGGCTGCAGCACA
Organism: Taxus wallichiana var. yunnanensis; assembly: GCA_018340775.1. Classification (NCBI taxonomy): domain Eukaryota; kingdom Viridiplantae; phylum Streptophyta; class Pinopsida; order Cupressales; family Taxaceae; genus Taxus; species Taxus wallichiana. The sequence goes on from CM031237.1 coordinate 444,404,663, forward strand.
ATAGAAGAAAGATCTGGAGCTGTGTTGGTGAATACTTCGAACCAGTTATCGATTTAAGGGATATTGCCTTAATGAATCTAATCCTATTCCGGAGTGGAAACTCCCAAAGAAGTCATACTCAGAAGTATATGCTAAGATCAATAGATTTCATTTAATTGCTTCAACAGTTTTTAAGACTAGAGAATCTGTGATTCAGGTATCACAGACAAGTAACGGAGAGTATAATATTCCCTTGATTGATAGATCAGATATTAAAAGTTTGAAAAGGCAGTCTACATATAAATTTGCTCACGTAGGATGTGTGCAGATTGGAATTACACCTTTATTTCGGCGTGGTTTGAACGCCTCAATTCTTTGTTGTTTGATGGACTTGAGATTTGACAATTTCAAGGATAGTTTGTTAGCTGCAATTCAGACTGGGCTTCACAATGGCCCCATATCATTTGAGGTATTTCCCAATTATCCTGTCTCATTAACAAAAGATGATTTGTTACAGGATGTGCTTAAACTGCATTTAGCTACTAATGGTTTACACATGAGATCTGGTTCTTGCCCATTGGCAATTCATTATAAAGTTATCTATAGATTAGTGAATACAATGTATCCCGCTGTCAAGCATGGTGCCACAAAAGGCAGCAGCGTGGTGACTCATACTAATCTAGAAACACAAAAGATTGAACCAGAATTAATATCTTGGTCAGATATTAGAATCCCAAAGGAATGGACTTTATCAAAGAAGTTCATCCAGTCCTCAAAGCCAAGATTAGATAATGCTACTGCAGTCATAGAGGAGAAAAATAAAGTTACATTGAGCTTTAGACATAATTCTAGTAAAGATCTGTCTAAAAAACCATTGTCTAGAAGTACATCTACAAATAGTACATCATCCTACTTTACTGTAGGAGAGAGTTCCAATACTCAGAAGCCTGAGGAGCCTGAAAAGGAAAAAGTATTTCTCTGTAGCCATAAATCCCTAGTTCATGATCCTGCTACAGACTTTCTATGGTGCTCTGACTGCGAGAAGCTCGTACGCCAGAAGTATGCTCCCGTTAATGGACCAGCCATTAACATGGCCTCTGTAAGTTCTAGTACTTCTTTACCAGAAACAGATCCCCATGAGCTCATTTCTCCAGATCAGTCCCAAAAAGCCGTCTTTTGGTATCAAAGAACTGTTAGCAAAGATCTTGAGCCTTCGGAGTCTTCGAAAATGCTCAACTGGACCAATAAAGCTGTGAAAATGGTCCATGAGGAAGTAGTGTCTACTAAAGACAAGCTAACATCTTTTGAGAAAACTTTAAAGGCTATCGAACTAAGAAAGAAGGGAGATACTGCTGCAGCCCTTAGATTATTAAATGACAGAGTAGATAGATTGCATGAATCTGACAGTAAAATAGAGACACAGGTTCAAGAAACACATAAAGCTGTCTCTACAGACCTTCCAGAGGTCATTACACAAAAGATCACAGATCTTGTACAACCAGCTAGTGGATCATACCACTGGTTTGAAGAGTACTGTAATTGGTCGTAGTACACAGACCAATGAGATAATAGAATCAGGCATTACACAGCTGCAAGATGACAACGAAAAAACCCATCAAAAGATAGATGAGATTCAAAAGTGTCTAGTTACTGAGCTACCCCGCATTCTTCCCAAGTTACAAGAAATTAATATTAAAGTCTCTACTCCTCCGAAGGAGATTGGAAGAAAGCTGTTTCATGGTCAGAGGTTACTCAGTTAGCCAGTCCTTCAACTAAAAAATCCTACAAAGAAGTTTTAGAGGAATACAAGCCTCTATTTTTCAAAGATAAGAATGTTAATATGCTTAGGATTGAAGGATCTCACACTGATGAAGTTCCTTTTGAACAACCTGTTTTTGATGAGCAGATGGGAGAAACATCTGGAGTTACTCATACTCCAATGCCTGGTATACCAGCAGCTCCAAAGGTACAAACTTTGCAACCTAACTTTTATAAGTTAGAATGTAAAACTATTCCAGAGATCAAAGAGATAGTTCATTCTATGATAGGCTGGGGTAATACTCAGTTTGAGACATATGGTCGATCTCCACGGAATATTGCTGCTACCATAGCCAACGGATTTGTTGGCATACTAAAAGAATGGTGGGACTTGCTCCCAAATAAAGAAATTATTTTGCAGGCAGGCTATTCGGCCTCACAGCTGCTGTAATCAAAGAGTTCATCGGTAACATTGACGATGACAAGATGATGAACACTGCCATGTTCTTGCGTGCCCGTTTTGTGACATGACTCGCGTGAAGGAATACCAATGCTTCATGCAGAAGCTGTATTACAGCTCCGGTAACATCAACGACGAGACTATGCGTCTCCGTTATATTGAGTCATTTCCGCCCTATTTTGCTACTCAGTACAAAAAGGCGATGCACGGCATGAGAACAGCAGAACTCAGTTTTGGCGCGATAAATCAGATTATCGACCAGACCAACGCCAAGCTGTGTAAAGACAAATGGGAGCGCAAGCAAGCGCTCAAGCATCAAAAAGCCCTGGGTAATGTATTTTGTGAACAATATGCTTTAGAGCCTTTCGGATGTCCAGATCTTGAGATCAATCCCAGACGCAAATCCTCTTGCAAGGATTGCGCTTTTTCAAAGGGGGAGGATGTGCGGTACTATAAGAAAAAGAAAAGAAAATTCAAAAGTCCAAATTCAAAGATCCTCCATTCAGACATCCTAAAAGAAGAAGTACAAGTTCAGAAAGCTCAGGTATGTTGGCAAGCATCAAAAATTCAAGCCAACTTGTTATATATGTAAGGGACCTCATTATGCAAACAAATGTCCCAAGAAAGAATCTGATAAAGGTAAAGCTAAGATTAATGCTTTATCTGCAAAAGGTATCACTGAAGAAGATTATGCTTTTATTTCAGACACTGACAGTTTCTCTTCAGATGTTTCTTATGCATCTCTCAGTGATAGACAATGCAACCTGATACAACAAGTATCAGAAGATGAAAGTGATAGCATGGATGATAGCCAGTGGGTACAGTTCTATCCCTCTTTCAATAATTTTGCTATCAACATGTTTACTACTAACTTTGCACACCCAATGATTCCTCCAAGTGCAGAGTATTTGAGAAAACAGTTAGAATGTTCTGTCTGTGCATGACAGTTGTCCCCATGGGACACAGCCAGGAAAATGGCTCTGAGCAAAGAACTCAGAGATTTGAATGACAGATACATCAGGTGCAGTGAAGCAGAGCAAGCAAAGCTTCAAGAGCAAGAAGATAGTCAACCTGATGAGCCTTTTGAGTCATTCCCTATCAGCCTCCTTTTCAACAGAGGATAAGACAGCGTCAGCCTCCTGTCAGAGGAAGAGCAGGACAATGGAGAGGTCGTGGAAGACAAGAGCTCCAAAGACAGAACATTCGAGCAAGGAGAGTCTCAAGATCAGGATAGCTACTCCCGATCAACTTCCATAGACAGTCTACGAGAAGATGGAGAAAAGACAGAATAGAATTACTTGAAAAGTAATTACTAAAGCTACAGAAGAATTCTCCAGATTGCTGGAAGAAGAAGAAAAAGAAAAGAAGAATCCAGAAGAAGATCTGGATGAAACGTATCATCATATAGCATCAGAAGAAAAAGATCATGCTGAGGTATGTACAATTAGTTGTACTCAAAACCCATTCATTGCTATGGTTATCTGTATACCTCATATAAAGCCTTATGTGCTTGATGCTATGATAGATACTGGAGCAGAAATTAGTCTGCTCAGGCAATATGCCATACCTTCAGACTGCTGGGTAAAAACCCATACAAAAATAAAGTTTGACAAAAGAGAAGTAGTCTGTAATTACATGGCTAAGGTAAAAATAGATATAGAAGGTATCTCTTTACAGATAGATTTCTATCAACATAATATGGAGAACTATGATTGTTTGCTTGGGGTTGATTTCTTGAAAGCCTGTCATACTTTCAGCATAACCCAAGATCATATTATATTGTTCAGTCCTCCTGTAAAGATACCTAGAAGGTATACATTCCAAAGTATTGTACCTTTACCAGAGAAATGCAAAACAGTCAATAACATCTGGATACATAAGTCTATAGCAAATTGCCAAGTCAGTATAGAAGAAATTGTATCCAAGATAAAGAAGGATGTATGTAGCGATAATCCTCATGCATTCATACATAGAAAAAGCATTTCTGTTCTCTTGATCTGCAGCTTGATTAAAGATTCTGAAGGCAGAGAAATAGTGCCAAAGTTCAAAGCCCATCATAGGGGCATGCCTCCAGCAGAAAGAAAAGAGTGTCACGAGGAAATACAGAAACTACTCAAAGGTGGTTTCATCCAGGAGTCAATTCTCCATGGTCGTGTACTGCATTCTATGTTAACTAAAAGGAGCGAGCAGATCCGCAACAAGAAAAGGTTGGTGGTTGATTATAAGCCACTTAACAAGTACATTGCTTCAGTCCAACACCCTATCCCTGCCAAAGATGATCTTTTGAGCAGAATCAAAGGCTCAAAAGTTTATAGTAAGTTCGATTTGAAGAAGCGGCTTCTGGCAGATTTTTCTGAAGCAAGAAGATATGTATAAAACAGCCTTTATTGTCCCAGGTGGACAATACGAATGGAAGGTTTTGCCCTTCGGCCTCAAGACTGCACCGTCCATATTTCAGAAGATAATGGACAGGATATTTGGTGAGCTCTCTGATTTTCTCATTGTTTACATTGATGATATCTTAATCTTCTCAAAGTCACCAAAAGAGCATATCAGTCATCTTGAGCAATTTTACAAGGTTGTTTATAATAATGGTTTATGTCTTTCACTAACCAAGATTGAAGTCTTTAAGGAAGACATAGATTTTTTGGGTATTAGAATAAGTTCTGGAAATATAGAGATGCAAAGCAACACATTGTAAGCAAAATCCAAAGTTTTCCAGACGAGCTATTTGACAAGCAGCAGGCTTGGCGTTTTCTTGGATGTGTAAACTACATCTTTGGCTTTTATCGAACATCATGCAGCGCAGATGAGTCTTACTCAATAAAAGACTCAAGAAAGATGCACCTGCATGGAACTCAGATATGACTAATGCAGTCATCAGAATTAAGAAGCAGGTTCAAGAACTCCCACCTATGACTTTAGCAGGAGCTGGTATAAAGATCATAGAGTGCGACGCAAGTGACCGATCTTGGGAGAGAGATCTTGAAAAGAAAATGTGAAAATGGGAAAGAGAAAATCTGCAGATTTGCCTCTGGAGCCTTTCAAGGTTCAGAGATGAATTATCATTCATCCCATAAAGAATTGTTGCTGCAAAGAAAGCAATCAAAGCTTTCTTGTTCTTTGTTCAGAATGAAGCCTTCATACTCAGGTCAGATCTGAAGGACTTCAAAAAGAGATTAAATGGTGGTGACCCTGCTAACAAAGCAGCCTGGAATAGACTTCAGAGATGGGGTCTATGGTTCGACAACTTCGAATTCTCAGTCGAACATATAGCAGGAAAAGCAAATGCACTGGCAGATTTCGCCAGTAGAGAAATGAACACCTCCAAGGTCGTGAATGTTACACAGGTAATGCATGAACCTCATGGTTCAGTATGGGATCATAGAAATTCTCAAGCACAGATAAATGCTCTCATTCCAAATGATAATAGAATGTCCAGAGAAGCACAAGAATTGCTTCTATCAAGAGGAATTATCTCGGTAATGAGTTTGGTATGTCCGAGACGGAATGTAGGTTTTTTGATCCTGATATACCTGGAAGACAATTCCACACATTGCAAGATCCAATGGTGAAATGTTGCCTTAACTGGCAATGGCGATCATTCTATTCTGTGGAACAAGCTGATCACCTACCTGTAGAAGGTTTGAGGCTTCGACAACTCATCCCTCGGCATAATACACTCTGGAGATTCGAGTATTCCAGAATGTGGACAGAGGAGCATCCGCTCCATTATGATCTTTGGAACAGAACGCCAACATTGGGAGACAGGAAGTACATTTCTTCTCATTTTAAATATTTCCTGTTAAAATATTTACCAACAAAGATCTCTGATTCACCATTACTAAATGTACATCCTAATACTGCTAGGAATATCTTGATACAGTGTAAAATCCCTTGGTTTGCCAAGGTCCATTATTATGTAAAAATTAACCCTGGCAGGAATGTAGATCAGAGACCCAATGCAACACTGTGGCGTAGGATTCTGCTCCATCACACTATGGTGATTCATCCACCTACACCAGGACAAGACCTAAGAATTTTGGATCACTACCTGTATCCAACACGTGGCCATCTCCAGCCTGATAATGATGGCACTGCTTCAACGTCACGAGTCTGGCTAGAACAGTATGAAAGGAATCTAGAGCCAGCCCCAGTCCGTGAAGACAGCTCATCCTCCACTGACGAAGATAATGACTCAATGGGACCAGCTGTCAGATTTGATTCTCCATAATCTCTGCTTTCGGCGTAGTGCGCCTTTATTTTCTGTCGGCCATCATGGTAGGCCTGTTACCATGGAATAAACTTTAGTTTAGTGCGCTTTGTGTCAGTGCGTGGTGGACCCATGTCACTTTTGCTTTGCTCCCGTGAGTGGGCTGTACTCACTTTGTGTCTGTTGTCAGTCCTTTATGTCAATGACTCGGCATCTTATGTCGGTGATTGGCCTTACCGGCTACTTAGGTTCTCTTCCCACCGATTACCTCGGCAAGTGAAAAGCCATGAAGAAGTTCTATAAATTAGACTTCATTCATCTCACTCACTACACTTGCGAACGCGGAGTAACACGGAGGAAGATAGAAAGAGCTCTGAAGAAGTCTGAAGATTTGAAGATATCCAGAGTCCAGAATTATCTTCTCATGTTGAGTTTCAGATTGTAAGTCATGTTTGATGAAGTATATGTTCGTCTGTCTGTAAATGATGAACCTAAGTTATTAATCATAGAGAGGTTTTCTACGTTTGAAGATATATATGAAACAGAAGATGTTTTTGATATTGTGATTAATATCATACATGAAGTTTTCACTAATAGTGATGTTATTATACATCAGATCTTTAAGGTTTCATTATAATTTGATTTCAGTTCTGTAATGGAGTTTCAGAGTTTAGTTTATATGTTATGAGCTTGCTTCAGATGGTGTTTATAATGAACCAAGTCACGTGCAACTTCGGCACAGGAGATTCCTCAAGCGAAAGCATGAAGGAGAGAGCAGCAGAAGGTTCGAGAAGTGAAAGTACACGAGAAGATCTCAAGGGAAAGAAAAGACCACTTCTACGACCATAGCTTTGACTCGACTTCTCCAAGATTCCAGAGGATCACCAACTATTGCACCACAGCAGCAGGATGTTTCCATGCCTTCATTAAAACCAGCGACGTTCATCTTCTCTCCACATACCACTTCGCTCAAGACCCGCTCCGAGGAGATGTCAAGCTGCAGATGACGGAGTTTGAAAGAGCTTTGTCCTTGGATGTTTCAGAAGATGGCAGCCATGATACTGTGGCACTTTCTGATGGAGAGGATGCAGAGCGGGAGATGGTAGTGCACTCAGCGACTTCTCACTCTCCGAGAAGTCAAAGCACGCAGAAGAGACAGAAGGCCTAAAGTTGCTAAAGCAACTTCTAGGTTGATCATCAAGGATTCGGGAGAGAAGTTTGCTGAGATATCAATTCCGGCGGAAGGAAAGGTAGAAGAGGAGCTCACGGCAGAAGATGTGACGGTGACCAAAATACCACTCGGTCAAGCTACCACTGAAGGATTGAAGCAGGACACGCAGACGTTGCTGGATGCTTTGTTCCTTAGGCTTGACAGTGAAAAGGCGGAGAAAGAAGAGCTGCAGAAGCAAATATCTCAATTATGTGAGATCATAGCCAAGGTTGCTAAACCTTCCGTTCAGCCCATTTCAGCGCAGGTGAGTGATCATCTTATGCAGGAAATGGAAGATGCAAGCAATCAAGTAAAGGCTATTGACGAATGGAAGGATCTGATTATTCGTCAAGCTTCTGTGCAACTTGGGGAAGTGCCAGCCCGCCTAAAGGTTATGAACGATGCAGCAAATCAACTAAAGCAACTGATAGAAAGCATAGAAGGAATGAATACAGTTGCAGAGAGTAACCTGAGTATTTTGGCCGAGATCAACAAGCTGCCGGGAGATGTATTGGTTGCAGAACAAATTGTGCCGGATGGATCAGTCGAGAAGGGGAAGCAGCTAGAGTTTGCAAAGATCTTCCGTTTGGAGATCTGCAGAGTTTTCTTGAAAAGGATGCAGCGCTGAGAGGAGAACATCGATTTGCACGGACAAGATCATTTCTTTCATCAAGAAAGAGTGGATGGAGGTGTTACTTCATACGTGCGGATTGTTTCTAACGAAGTGCATGATTCCTTGGAAGGTTCTCTTCTGATGGTGCAAAAGAGGATTGATAAAGCCACCAAGCCTTTCACGATGAACTCTAGCAAAGAGGTGGTGACACGCAGCGGACATCATGCGAGATTTGGGCCAAGTTTGGAAGAAGTGGAAGCATGCAGCAAAGTGTTGAATGAAGGATTGCTGCAATTCAGGACAGAAAAGGAAGCAGTAGCTAAAACAGATGGAAAGATGCTGAATTATATGTTCGACAAGTATATCAGATATCAGAACAAGAAGAAGATGTAGATGTTACAGCTGGCATGACTTCTTCTATTTCTTTCTTCTTCTACTTTCTATGTTCCCGGATGAAATTGTAAACTTCTAAGTTGTTGGTTTTGCAACCATTACTTGAAGTCATGTGGAACCTTTCTATTAGTTAAGTGATACATGTGTCACTTAAGAAGAAGTTAGTTGAGGATGATCACAAATGTCATCTTTACTTGTTCATACTTTAGTTCAGTTTGAGTCTTCTATTTGTACTTTCCCTCCTACATTCTATAAGTAGGAGAAGAACCTCTGGGTTAATGATCGATCAGAATTTGTAAGAAGCAATCTTGTGTTCTAGACTTTGTGCTGAACCCCTGAGAGCCACTTGTTGCAGAGGAATACAAAGAAGCAGGTTTCCGGAGAACTTTGTGTCACGGCGTACTGTGTTTCTTGCTTTTAAATCTTAGATCTTTAAAGTAAACTTTGTGTTATTTTAGATCTGGATCTAGAATTGCCTTTGCTTTAGAATTCTGTGTGTTCAAATCTATTAAGTTTCTTCTATGTGCATGCAATTAGCTCTGCTATCTACTAATTGGGATGCACATCTTCCTTACTTCTTCTCTGTAATACCTTGACTTTCTTCTTCTATAAATTTTCCTTTCTTAAACAGCTGCTTACTTGCTGCAGAACTTCTTAGTTATGGTTCATGAACTAAGTGGTTAAAGTAAAACCCCTGATAGATAAAAACACATTTATATTGACAAATCGACACGGGAGCCTCACCGGTTAAATGAGGGAGATTTATCTCATGACTTGCCTAGGTTTGATGCTATGCAGAAAATCTAGCCAACAACACTCCATCAAACTACATCCCTCTTAAACATTTTCTCAAAGACACGGCTGTATCAATCGGTGGCTCACTCTATTTTGATAAGTTGGAGAACATTTACAAGTGGATTACACATAAACTATGGACTTCGCTCAACAGGAAGAAGCATTGTAGTCAGTAAGGGAGTTCACCTCCATTCCCGATCGCACAAATACACTTTCTTAGAGCCAGAGAAGACATCCATGCAATCACAACCTCCACTAGGAAGGAAGATTAAACAATGAAAGATTAAACTATAGTTTTGACATTATATTGAAAGGTGCCGGCCCGACTTTTTGGGCTCTCCCGAATGCCACGCAACATATATCTATCTTTTCCTTGTCCACATCCCAAAGTGTGCATATCCTCTATGCATCCAAGAATGTGTCATTTTAATGTCATGCAAAATTGAAAATTTTGGCCATGACAACTAAGTGCCCACTTGAAAATTTCCCTCCCAATCACTTTGTGAACCTTCCTTTGGCCAGCCTATCCTCAATTTCACCTTTATTCGGCTCATAGGAAAGTGCTAACAAGATTTTCAAGTGTGTTTCATGTGCAGGATGTATGCCTAAGGTGATTGAAGAAGTCACTGAGATCCAAAGCAGAGCAACTATCCTCGAAGGCCTAGAAAGGGCCATTTTTGCCATTTTGCAACTGGTGAACACCCTCTGAAATCTTACAGGGAAGATTCAAACCATTTGGGAATTGTATAGGAGAGCAATGAAGTTGTCCAAGGTAGTTTAGGAAAAATTATGTGGAGATAATTGATGTTAGGAACAAGTTAAGCAAAACCAGTCATTTTGGGCACAGGGAATGAAGGCTCTAACGAGAGAAAGTCAACTTGTTTGGAAGATTTTGGGAGTTACGGAAGGAGTTGGAAGCTCATCAAATACTCAATGGAAAGCTCTTGGAATTCTCCACATGATGGAAACATAAATTTTTGCCTAAGCCTTCAAGATTTTATGTGATAGCTCAAGTCACTGTTGCTGCTCCTTCGTGCTGAAAGGGTGAATGGTGCCAAATTTCAAATTGCAGGCATAATTGGCTCCTAATAATGGTTGGGATGATCTCAACAGTTTGACTCGAAAACACTCTTCCATGCTCTCGGGCAAAATAAGCTCCCCGATCTCTAAAATGCACTTGGCGGGTGACATCAACATTTCAAAATGGCTTGGTCGCACTTTTTCACCCTGGTGTCCCCTTGGATTGTCCTTGAGGTGAAAAGGGGACAAGGGGGACACAAAAGTGTGACCCCTATGGATGTTATGTTTTAACTTTTCATCACTTAAAATTTGTGACTTGAGTGGTTAGGTGAGCACAATGCAAAAATAGACCACTTTCTCATGACGAAGACCCCTTAGTCGCACTTTTTCACCCTTGTTGTCCCCTTGGTTTGTCCTGTCATCACCAATCCTAAGCACTATGATAATTCTTCACCGGGAACTCCTCGTCTTTATGATTATTTACTAATGCACACCTTTAGTTTGGTGGACGTAACTGGAAACAAAACAACAACCGAACACAAGAATACCATGACTATGATAAGACAGAATGATGACAAATCTGAAATATCAAAGTAAATTATAATATTAACATGAAATTGTTACAATCTCACCCATGAGGTACTTCAACAAGACTATGGGAGAAACTTTACAATTACACCTCTCGATGGCTTCTTCAACACACCTTTAATTGATGGCTTCCTTTGCACACTTCCTACAATATTTCTCACTACTTCTTTCTATGCTAAATGAGGGGGGTAGCCTCTCTATTTATAGAACTTCCAAGCTTATCCATCTTATCTCTAAGATAGGATAAGAAATCCACTCTGACGAATCATATTCCATACCTTAACTCTTATCTGTACATGTAGACTTATCTCGTTAAGATAAGATAAACCTTATCATTTTACATGGGTTCCACATTTTTAGACTTTTTACAAATAAAATACACAAAATATTTATGACCTCACTCCTTGTCTTTATTACCAATATACTATTTCTAATTCCTAATCATGTAGACCCTACTTCTCTAATTACCCAAACTTTGACATTTTAACATTCTTGGACCACTTACGACAAATATTTACTTTTACAACATTCCTATTGTACTTTGATCTACAGTACTCCGCATTATTATAAGGCACTGCATGATGGCGCCGTTATCTTCTATCGGACGCTACTACTAATTACACTTAACAACATCCTATTCCTAATACATACATTAATGAAATAGAAATTATGGAGGAAAATTTTAGTGTCGCGCAGTCCCCAACGTGCAAGGGGACATGGGGGACACAAAAGTGCAACCCTCCCATTTTCAAGCCTTCGTCACTTAAAATCATCAACTTCAAGTGTTGCAAGTGTTAGAAGATGCATGTAGTGTTTCAAGTTCCTTGGCCCCTTCCTCATGTTCCTAGGACCCCTTGGTCGCACTTTTTCACCCTTTTTGTCCCCTCACATTGTCCTCGAAGGTGCAAAAGGGACACAAAAGTTCGACCCCCTCTCTCAACTAGCCCCCGGACACATGCAAAACCCAATTTCAGCTCTCGTGTGCTAATTTCTAGCCCCCGCATCTCACTCACATGAAACCATAAGGTGACACTTGTCCAAATCTGGTGCAAGTCGCACTTTGGTGTCCCTTGTGTCCCCTTTGTCCCTCTTGTCCCCTATTTTTTAGGGTGTAACTCCACTTCAACTCTCATCCAACCTCGGTTAAGCCTGTTTGAGTCAAACTTGAGTTAAGGTGTGCAAGTGAGATAAAAATCTTCATATTCAAACACTTATCCATTTTTATGTTTTAAAGCTTCATTTTTCCTATCAAAAGCTCCCCCTTGTTGTTATGTTACTTAAAATGTGTCAGAGACCTCATATGCTAAAAATGGAAAGTTGCTCATATCTCCCAAATCCCTTGTCCGATTCCCATGAGATTTTAACATCATCTCCTTCTCAAAAACGCCTTTCAAATGATTCCAACCTTGCATCTAATGGTGGTCTATTTTTATTGGCCAGACAATTTCTCGAAATAAAAACTCATTTGTTAGGTCTACGGAGTTCTGGCAATTGAAATCCTCCAAAAATTGGAGCAAAACATCCTCATGAAATAACAAAACTTCGAGACCACTTTCATTCCATTCCAACACTAGGAAGACCCACTTATAAAAATAGTAAGCCTTCTTAAGCCTCACTGTCTATAAATATTAAGTGCTGCAAACAGTTCATTCTCAGAGTTGCCATTGCCCCTTACACATCAGGGAAACTCAAAAGTGCCAAATTAAGCAACTGGTAACTAAAATGGACTTCTCAAAATAAGGCTTACTAAAAATAGTAAGTGTCGGGATATTGGTCAAGAAACAAGGATGTTGAGCCTCTCATGTTGAAGAAAGAGCACTGGATGTGTTTGAAACAATATAGAGCTTCATAGTGACTTGACAGATTCATGATTTCACACTATGCACTTTCAGTTGAATGAAGGAGCAATTCTTCTTGTTTGGAGGAGAAGACCTTTTCCAATGAGTAACAGATGAGCAAGAAGGTGTTTGAGCATCCTGGGGTTGATTCCATTCAAAAAGGAAACATTTGTGTCACAAAGGTGAATTTTGAAGCCAAGAAGAGCAAGGTGATGATCTCCATGTTCTAACTCCAACATTGTGTTCAAAAAGGATCATCATGTTTCCATATTAGTGTAAGTCTCGCAATAGTGTTTCTAAACACTCATTCAATGCCTTGGAGTGTGTCCGCATCTCACAGAGGAGGAATTTGCAATCATAGTGTTCTAACTCAACAGGAGGTCAAAAGGGAAACTTCATTCATGGAGCATTCACTCAAGATCCATCGAAGCAGGTTCTTCATCAACAAAAGCTTCCTTGTCTCCGTATTTTCACTTCTCTCTCTTCTTCTCTCCCCTCCTCTCTCTAACATTCTATTTCTTCATTAGGAATGTACTTTTTCACTCTTTCGTCTTATTCACTTAAGTGACTTAAATTTGCATTGTAAAAGTCCCTTTTCAAAAATAAGAAAAGGACTTAGTTTCATTCCTAGGAATGTGAAAAGTCACAAGTGGTGGTGAGATGAAAGGTCACATGGGTGGGAGAGGAAGATACATCTTGTAAGCTATAAATTGGAATGGCTTCTCCATTTCAAAGGGCTAACAATTCTTGATTGTTGTACATTGTTGGATTTCACTACTACTGGAAGCAATAAAAGCTACATTTCCTATATTTCCTTGTCTATGTTCTTCTATCCTCTACACTCTCCAACTTTGCAAGCATTGTAATCTTGTACAACCAAGAAGGAACTTGTGTCCTTGATTAATGGATTTGTAGAACTTTGTGTCTTTGATTTATTAGTTTTGCTGATTGCTTACATTGTTTTGTTCTTCTATTAAATGTGAACCTACTTTGGTTATTGTTGGCGAGAATCTGCTAGTTCCTACTCACGACATTAACCCTCTCTCCCTATTTCTCCTACTCTTTACCTCTCTTCAAAGCAAATTCCTCCCTTGTACAATGTACAAGCACTTTCACACTGCCAAGTTTAGTGGAGTATTCTTGTGTGCTCCATGGCCTAACGGCTACCCTATAGTTTTAGTTAGTTTACATTCAATAATGGGAGCCTCCCCATACCCAAAGAGGGGTTTAGCCTTGTGATTGTTGGTGAAAACCAATAATCTGCATTGCGACAAATTATTTCACCAACATAATACTAAAAATTCCCCTCTATAATCATAGCCCTACATGGCCCTTTAATTTGCACAACCGCTACATACTTTTTCTTTTGGGCCATCTCTCTCTCTCTAGCTAGCTCCCTAGTCGTATAGTGTCCTTCCTCCACATAATTAGATATTGTTATAAAACTCTCTAGTTAGCTTCGTGAGATTCATTATTCGAGGTCCACTCATATATCCCAACACACTTCCTCTATAACAACGAGCTGGGTCATTCCAACATTAAGAGAAATTATTATTTCATTGTTAATACAAAGGTTTTCCCACACAAAGAAACTATATAATATTCCTTGGTAGAAATGAATCTTATGTGTGTGTGTGTAAACTCATTTTTCTTTTTGACTTTTGTAAAGACTCTCTCCACGCCTTCCACAACTCTTTGTCTCTCTTCTCTCCTTGAGGCGAAAGTTATAATCACATTAACTTCTCATTCATAATTATTAAACCCATAAGGTTACAATCTCTTCTTAACGCATGCATCTAATGATGCATTATATAGCCAAATTGCTTAACAATAATAGTGGTTCTTAAAATTTGCACATGTGCATTCGTAAGAACTCCATATAACTAATCATTCCCCCAAACTATAGCTATCTTACTTTTCTAAGAGTAGTGAGTCCTAGACTCCCACATCCTCAATTCTTGACCAATTCTTTACAATTAAATAGACTACACTCTTCATTAGTAAACTACACATCATTTAATACATGCTCCCTCTTAAACACATTCAATTAAATGCCGACACACACACACATAAACACAAACACAAATATAAACACACAATATTTTATGAATACTCTTTCCTTCTAAAAATAGAGGTGTATAAATATATTCAAATGTTTTCATTATCCACATAGTGTCTATACGATTTATTACCAAATAAACAGAGAGGGCATACATACATCCGTGCAAAAATATCTAGTGTTATTGAATGCTCTTTAACTCTGTTATGATCGAACATGTCATTATTCCTATGTATCAGGAAGGGTTTTAACTTGGAATAAGTTTTGGGCTTTATTTGTAACTTTTGGCAATTTTTAGTGTTTTTTGTGTTGTCCGTTTCGTTTTTACGTGAAATTTCTCTAGAACAATTCCTTTTGGGTAAGCCCGATTTTGGCACTGGAGCGGCTGGAAAACATATACGCACGTTATGCCGGAGGAAATCGCCATCGGAGTGCGGATCACGGGAAAAAGTGAAGTCGTGTAAAGAAAAGCCCTTGCGGGGTTGGGTGCATTTTTGGAAAACAAAAGATTTGAGCTGCAATGGGAAAAATACAAGCAATAGGCAAGGTGGGAATTTTATATGCGCTAGCAGGTACTTTTTCCGTGATATAAAATTCACTTAAGCTGCAGTGGGAAAGTTAGAGGTGCCAGGCAGGCGGGAATTTATTATTGCCTTCCTTGGGGTAAAAATTCCCATGATAAAATAAAAGGAAAGTGACTTAAGTGAAATCATGGGATTTTATTGCCTGCCTTGCAGGGTAAATAATCCCATTGTCAAAGTCAAATCACTTAAGTGGATCATGGGATTTTGGGGCTGCCTTCTTGGGGTAAAGAATCCCATTGTGAAAAATTCTTAAAAATAGAATTATATTGTGCAAAAAAGTGTGCCCCCTTTGGTGAGATGATGGCAGCCTTTAAGTGATTATTTTAATTAATTTATCCTTCTAAAAAGTGCCCAAGCTTGGAAGAAGTCAACAAGTCAAAAGGGGAATAAAAGAAATAGATTTAAATGGATTAAATGGATTAAATTTAATTTATTTAAAGGCTGCCCCCTTCATGTCAAAAAGTGCGCCCCATTTGGGATATATTTAATGATTTTTAAGGCATTAAATCATTAAATTAAATTCTATTTTCAGTGGCTATGGTCAAGGCACACTGTGAAGCTTAAGTGAAGTGAAGTGTGAAGGATTAAATTGGATTAATTTAATTTATTGGATGGTTGTCCTTAAACATGCTATTTTTAAAGAGAAAAGCATGATTTTTAATTAATTAATTGCCAGGAATAGGAAGGGCAATTATTAATTATAGAATTGTGAGGGTTATATAAGCATGGGCAGCCATATGGGTGAATTATTTAATTCACAGGTAAAGAATTGCAGCCAAGAGGAAAAGTGCGCCCCATTTGAAGAAGGATTTTGCTCAGGCAAGGTGGAAACAAGGCTAAAAGCTTCCAGATTTGGCGCATGCTTTGAAGGAGGTTGATCTTTGTCTGCATAATTGTTTGCATAGGTGTTACAGGTGCTCAGGTGTTGTTGAAAGGATTCATGCTCTCTTTATGTGCAAATTAAACATCAATTTTTGGGGCAGCAGGCTTGAAAAGTGCAGATTTTTACAATTAAAATTCACTATTCATGCTCGGTGGCCATTTTTGTCTGAATTAATTGCGGGAATTCATTACGGGTGCTTTCTGAAAAGAAAATGAGCTTTTATCGATGTCGATACATTGCATATATCCTCGAATCTGAAGAATTGTCTAGATCTGCACCAGTTTTGAAGAAATCCGGCCAAGTAAGAAGAAAAAGAATTATTCAGACAAAGATAGACAAAGCCATGGCGAAGAGAGATGAAAAAGAAAGCACGATGGAGTCATGCATCGCTTCCAAACTTGCAGACATAGGAGACACAGATCTAGGTCCGGAACCTCTTTCCGAATTGATTGATAGATCCAGAGCGGGAAAGACTTCACTCATGCGTGCGGTTAAAAGCAGTGGAATTATCGAGCTGCAACCTTTTCCATGCACAGCCCAGTTGCCAGAGTTTGTTATGGAGTGCGCTAGATCTTACCATCCTTCATCCAGATCAGTGCGTGATGCTACGGGAAAGACAATAATTCGTTTGGACGCAGAGTTCATCAATTATTGTTTGAAGATTCCAGTGCGAAAGGTGGTGACTTCCATTAGTCTTCAGGATGCCGGCGGCAGGTGGGAGAAGCATAAAGTTGATTGCGTGAGCATAATGAATAGCGATACATGAAGAAGCCTAGATCTCCTTCAAAGTTCCCGAGAACTCTTCCAGCGGTCCAATTTGGTGCAGGAGGTCGATGATGTTGTCAAATTGCTATGCAGGATGAATGGCGAGGCGAATGCTTACACTTTCCGTACATGGATGTATGCTTTCATCAGGACCATTGAAGTCAACAAGGTTGATTCCATAATCAATTGGTCGGAAATTATTAGCAACATTGGTGAGCAACTCCGGAACGTGAAGCGTACTTTCAGCTTCAAAATGACTTCCTACTTGGTGTATGTTGCAGCTTCACAAGGCGTCTTTTCCAAGTTGGATAGATGTGGTGTTCTTTCTAAGGACCCCATTTTCGAGTGCTACCCATGACTACTTTACTGTACTGCGTGCGAAAGATTTCAAAGTGGTCGATGATGAATTCTTCTATGATTTCATTTTTGCAGGCTAGACAAAGACTTAAAGGCCAACAGGGTAAGCAAGGAAGCGTGGGAAGCTGTGTCCAAGATTGGCAGTCTATTCATTCAGTTTGTAGATTTCACATACCTCAGGGTTACGGGCTTTTATGGAGAACCAATAAAGATGCCCAGGTATCCGAATGATAGATTGATCACCATGGAGCTGAGCAGAGCAACTTGTGGAGTTACACGACCTTCAGTCAAAGCGGCACAAGTCTACGGGCTTCTTCCCAATCATTGTGGGACATTACAGTTGCATTAGCATTCATAGAGCTCGGGGATGGAGACGCAGATGTTATCGAGTATGAGCAAGAGTTCTTCCCTGCGGCTGAACTTTGATCCATTTGGAGTAGCCAGGAAGACGATCTCCCAGGAGTACGCACATGTGCCTTCATTAGAAGATTTTTGGATGAAGTGCAAAAGTGAGTACGAGGTTAGAAAGAGAGATTTCAGCAGGCTATCAGCAAAGCAAGTGTTCGACTTTGGACTAGCGCGGATACCTGCGGATCTTAAAGATGATGGGAATGTGGTACTTGACACTTACCATCAAATGGGAGGAGATAAAGCCATACTTCAGGATAACGTAGGAGGCTGCCATACACTTGAAGAAAGATCTGGAGTTGTTTTGGTGAATACTTCAAACTGGTTCTTACGAAGGGATATTGCCTTGATGAAGCATTGATGAATCAAGTCACGGGAAACTTCGGCGCAGGAGATTCCCTCAAGCGGAAGCACGGAGGAGAAAGCAGCAGAAAGTCGAGAAGTTGAAAGTACACAGAAGATCTCAATCTAAGGAGAAGATCACTTCCACGGACATGACTTTAGTTCCAGCTTCTCCAGCACCCAGTACTTCACCAACTATTGCACCGCAGCAGGACACTTCCATGCCTCCATTGAATCCGGCGACATTCATCTTCTCTCCTCAGCCACTCCGTTCAGCACCTGTTCCAGAGGAGATGTTGAAGCTGCAGATGGCGGAGTTCGAAAGAGCTTTGTCCTTGGATGATTCAGAGGATGGCAGCCATAACACTGTGGCACTTTCTGATGGAGAGGATGCAGAGCGGGAGATGGTAGTGCACTCAGCGACTTCTCATTCTCCGAGAAGTAACTTCTCGGAATGGTTGGCTTCGCAGTTGGTTCCAGAAGCGAGAGTGGAGATGAACTTAGAAGAACACGACTTGCAGCTACTCCAGAATCTGGGTGGAAGAGATAGAAGGCCTAAAGTTGCTAAAGCAACTTCTAGGTTGATCATCGAGATTCGGGAGAGAAGTTTCTTTGAGATATCAATTCGGCGGCGAAGAAGGAAAAGAGGAGGAGCTCACGGCGAGAAGATGTGCGGTAACAAAGTACCCCTCGGTCAAGCCACCACTGAAGGATTGAAGCAGGACACACAGACATTGATAGATGCTCTATTCCTTAGGCTTGACAGTGAAAAGGCGGAGAAAGAAGAACTTCAGAAGCAGGTATCTCAGTTGTGCGAGATCATAGCCAAGGTTGCTAAGCCTTCCATTCAGCCCATTTGAGCGGTGAGTGATCATCTTATGCGGGAAATGGAGGATCAAGCAATCAAGTAAAAGCTATTGATGAATGGAAGGATTTGATTATTCGTCGAAAGCTTTTGTCTGACTTGGAGAAGTGCTAACCCCCCTAAAGGTTATGGATGATGCGGACAAATCATTTGAAAGCAATTGGTGTGAAGCATAGTGGACATGAACACGATTCTTTGAGAGTAACTTTGAGTACTTTGGGGAGAGATCAACAAGCTGCCGGGAGATGTATTGGTTGTGAGAAAAATTGTACCGGATGGATCAGTTGAGAAGGGAAGCAGCTAGAGTTTGCAGTATCTTTCCGTTTGGAAATCTGTGAGTTTTGCTGAAGAGGATGCAGGCACTTGAGAGTAGGACATCATCCTTACCAGACAGTATCATTTCTTTCACTGAGGAGAGAGTGGACGGGAATGTTACTTCATACGTGCGGATCGTTCCTAGCAAGGTACCTAATTCCCTGGAAGGGTCTCTTGATAGGGTAAAAAGAGAATTGATAAAGCTACTAAGCCTTTCACGATGAATTCTATAGTAGACTGGTGGTGCTGCAGGCGGATATTGCGAGGTTTGGGCCGAGCTTGGAAGATGTGGAAGCGTGCATCAAAGTGTTGAATGAAGGATTCTTGCTGCGAGTTTAGGACGAGAGAGAAGAAGAGTGGCTAAAGCAGATGGAAAGATTTGAATTACATGTTCGACAAGTATATCGATATCGAGAACAAAAAGAAGACATAAAATTACATTTGGCATGACTTCTTCTTCTCTTTCTTTTCTTTATTTTCTATGTTCCGGATGATGAAATGTAAAACTTTAAGTTATTGGTTTTGCAACCATTACTTAAAGTCATGTGGAACCATTCTATTAGTTAAGTGATACATGTGTCACTTAAGGAGAAGTTAGTGGAGGATGATTGCCAAATGTCATCTTTACTTGTTTGTGTTTAGTTCAGTTAGACTTCCCATTTGTACTTTCCCTCCTACATTCTATAAGTAGGAGAAGAACCTCGGGTTAATGATCGAGAATTTGTAAGCAGCAATCTTGTGTTCTAGACTTTGTGTTGAACCCCTGAGAGCCACTTGGAGCAAAGGAATACAAAGGAGCAGGTTTCGGAGAACTTTGTGTCACGGTGTACTGTGTTTCTTGCTTTTAATCTTAGATCTCTTAATAAACTTTGTGTTATTTTAGATCTGGATCTAGAGTTGCCTTTGTTTTAGAATTATGTGTTTATATCTATTGGATTCTTCTATGTGCATGCAATCAGCTCTGCCATCTACTGATTGGGATGCACATCTTCCCATTTCTTATGTGTTTATGTAATTACCTTCTTCTATAACTTTTCCTTTCTTTAAACAGTTACTTACTTGCTGCAGAATTATTCAGTTATGGTTCATGAACTGAGTAGTTAAAGTAAAACCCCATTTAGATATTAGCATACTTAAATTGACAAATCTGACACGGGAGCCTCACCGGTTAAATGAGGGAGATTTATCTCATGATTGCCTAGGTTTTGTGCTATGCAGAAAATCTAGCCAATGTTTTTGGCGACTCTCTTGGGAACAACTATCTTTGCAGATCAAAGCTTATCTATTGAAGATTGGAGTGTTTTCCACACAAATCTCAACCTGGTTGAACGTCCATTCACCCGATCCGTGAAGGCGCAAGGAAGGACTGATCATTTCTTCAACTGCAGGAGCAATTCAATTTCAATCATCCTCCTCAAGTTAGAAGCCGCAGATCTAGTCTCTCACTAGGAAGGAGAGTGCACACCCATCCAGATCCGGATCGTCTTCAGCATAATCCGGCGGCTGGAATTATCCATCAAGTCTACACAAGGAGGAGACGTGCTCAAGTCAACATGGGGCATCAGCTAGTACCTGTTCCATGGGGAGCAGCTTTTGGACCACTGAACTTGGCTCCACCTATGCACGATCTGCCAAAGGGATCCAGAAAGAATTTTCCAAAATTCTTTGGAGATGGAAAGCAAAACCCGGATGATCATTTGGCGGCCTTCTTTATATCTTGTGGTGTGCTTGCAGTAGAGCATGAAGATGTCTCAGTCAGGACTCTTCATTGAGACTCTACACGACTTGGCTGGAGAATGGTTCTATCGGCTAGCTCCTGGCACCATAACCATTTGGCAACTATCGTGAGCAATTTTGAAAAGATTCAAGCCCACGAGAGGCGCTTAGCACGTTGATCACCACCCAGTGACGTTGATTGAAGAAAGAGCAAGCGAGAACATGCGGGACTTTATTGCGAGGTTCGAAGGATTTTATATAAAATCCCCATACGCCGCATTGAGCGGCGAAAATCAAAAGGCGTTTTTATAAACGCTCTATTGCCCGAAGTTGGATATCAGCTGAGAAGGGCAAGACTGTAAATCTACTTGAAGCACAAAATGTTGCCGTGGAAGTTGAGGATGACTTGATCATGGCTGGGAAACTCAAACAACCATCTCACAAAGGTGATGGCGCTTCTTTAGTACTACCAGATCCTTTGTTGCGAGAGATTGGCTAATGACATCTTTGCAGATCAGAAGCGAGATCTCTCAAGCGGGGAATGACCCCCTCAAGAATAGCTCTACCCGGACCTTTAATGGTCAAAATCAAAATCAAAGCGAAAGCAGACTACTTTCTTTGCACCACGGTTGTGATAGAAGCTGCTCGAGGAATAACTTGGAAACTAATGAAGAGGATCTCGGCATTGATGAATCATTCGATGATGAAGACTTTATAGATCCATTGGGTGACTCAATATTGGTTACGGACTACGAATCGGCGATGGCTATTATGAATCTTTTGAAGATTCGATGGTCACACTTTTGCGGTGTTCACAAGGTCTCAGACGTGCCAAAATGCCGAAGCATCCACAAGCGGCCGAAGAGAAAGAGAAGATCTGGCCGGATGTTACTATCTTGAAAAGAGGTAGCACTCTTCCTTCTTCATTAGCGCCTAAGGATAAATATTCAAATTCTTTCAATTCGCAGCAAAGAGCCAACGCACATCCTGCTGAAGCAAGTCAAGCTTTTGACATAATTGATCACATCAAGAGGAACAAGGTCCAAATGTCAGAAGCTGAGTATTTGAGAGCATTTCCTGATCAGTTGAATAGATTGGTCAAATATGTGCAAAGTAATGGTCCCAACCCAACAAATAATACTTCACGGGGTATCTTGTCAAATCCAAAGAATACTCCCCCTCAAATAATGCGGCTGCAAGTTCTTCTCCTTCTACCTCTTCTCCTGCTACATCAGAAAGGATCGAGCCATTCTATGTATCTTTGCTCATCAACGGACATAAATTAAGCAATTGCATTTTGGACTCTGGAGCTTGATAATGTCATGCCTGCCAAAGTTGTTGATGCCTTGGGTCTCACATTGACAAAAACCATCGGAAGATGTTATTCAATGGAAAGGCAAGTCCCTCTTGTGGGGAAAATCAAAGATGCGCAGGCAGTGCTTGCTTCTTTTCCAGATAAAAGACTGAAAATGACTATCCTTGTAGCAGACATTCCAGTCTCTTATGGCATGTTGTTGAGTAGAAATTTCTGCAAAGAGCTGGGTGGAGAAGTCAAGATGGATTGGTCTTGTGTGCACATACCAATCAAAGGAGTAAATCAGAAGCTAGAACCTGAGAAGAAATCCAAGTACACAGTATCAAAGTCTGAGGATCCTAGATCTCAGATCTTGTTTCAGGAATCGGATCACGGAGTCTATTATCTAGAAATGGATAAAGAAGATGTTCAACTTGTGATTCGAGAACCGCATCAACTTAACAACAAGATTTGGACTCCGGAATTTGATGGCAGCTGTTGTTCATTTGGATCAGGCGCAGGCGTTGTTCTTATCTCTCCTGAAGGGAAGGTGCATGCACACTCCTTCAAATTGATGTTCGAAAATACTAACAATACTTGAGTATGAAGCGTTGTTGTTAGGCATGGAGAGAGCAAGAACAATGGGAATCAAATTATTACACAAAGAGGAGATCTTTGAGCTGATCGTTAAGCGAGATAAGAGGTCTCTGTCAAGTCAAAAAGAAAAGACTGCGGCACTATAGAGATCGGGTCTACTCTCTTTATCTGGATTTTTCAGCTTTCTCGGTATCTTACATTCGAGAGAACAAAATTCAAGAGCTGATTCACTTGCGTGTATTTGCAGCCTTGTTGAATCGAGATCAGCCTCCGCATTCTTTAGACGGGGAGACTACAAGTGGAGATGGTCTTTCGCCCAAAGGTTCTGACAGCGTCAGCATGATGGCGAGGTTTTCAAGCGATGACATGCAGATTGTTGCGTTTCTCCAACAGAAGGACAACTTTGAAGAGATCTACTATGAGGGAAGCAATTCACCTCCTAGGCAAACTACTATGGGAGAAATGGATGCGGACGTCTCGGGAAGTCAGGAGATTATCCAGCTAAAGGGAAATAAAATTCCCAAAGGCTTGGTATCTCTTGAGGAAATGTTTGATAAGCATGATCAGATGCTTAAGAAAAATGAAGAAAGTGGGGAAGGTTCTTCCTCGACACACAATTACTAAATTTGGGAGCTGGCAATGATCCCAAATTAGTAAATCTAGGTAAGTGTTGTTCAGAGGCCGAAAGAGAAGCTTTCACTAAGCTTCTTAAGAAATATATGGATGTTTTTGCCTGGTCTTACCAGGATCTAAAAACATATCAGCCTGCGGAAGTTCAACACTACATCCCACTTAAACCAGAACAAAAGCCTTTCAAGCAGAAGCTGTGGCGGCACAACCCTACCATTTCGGGAACCATCTTTGCAGAAATCCAGAAGTTGTTAGACGCAAAGATTATCTATCCCATACATCATTCGAATGGTTGGCCAACATAGTTCTGTAAGAAGAAGAGTGGCGAGATTAGGTTGTGCGTGGATTTCCATAACCTTAATCAAGCTTCTGAAAAGACAACTACCCCATCCCCATCATGGATCACACTCTGCAGGTGGTCACTGGATCTGAGATGCTTTCCATGCTTGATGGCTTTTCAGGCTATAATCAAGTCAAGGTGGCCGAGGAAGATCAATACAAAACGGCGTTCATCACACCTTGGGGAACCTTCGCGTACCAGAAAATGCCGTTCGGCCTGATTAATGTTGGTGCTACATTTCAAAGAGCTATGGATCTAGCCTTTGCTCATCTCAAAGATATAAGCATAGTTGTGTACCTGGATGATCTGACAGTCTTTTCCAAAGATAGAAGCACACATTTCAAACTTGGAAGAGGTTTTCATACGATGCATGCAGCATGGTATTTCTTTGAATCCTAAGAAATCATCTTTCTTTGTACAAAAAGAAAGCTCTTAGGGCACATTGTTTCCAAAGAAGGAACAAAGATAGATCGAGCGTGTCGAGATCCATTCGGACATTGCCTTTGCCCACATCCAAAAAAGGAGTTCACTCTTTCTTTGGAAAAGTTAATTTTCTCGGGAGATTCATTCACTGACTTTCTTTGAGCTAACCCGTCATATTTCGAAATATGATGAAGAAGACACAAGATTTTAAATGGAGCAGCGAAGGAAGGAAGCTTTTGAGAAAATTAAAAGAGGCCTGTCAAAAGCTCAGTCTTGGTTTCACCCGACTTGGTAAAGAATTTATTCTTTTTCTTGTTATTCCTCGAACACACCATGTCGGCAATCGATGCGAGAAAAATCAAGAGGGCTTGAAGCTCTATTGCTTTCATGAGCACGCCCCTTAAAGCCTATGAGTTGAAATACACTCCCATGGAAAAGCACGCATATGCAGTGGTGAAGGCGTGTAAAGCATTCAGGTATTATATTCTTTCCTCACACACTGTGGTTTTGGTTCAGATATCTGTGAGTTAAATCTATCCATCCTTACTCAGTGAGAGTTAGGATTGTTGAGAGGCACATGGGTGACAAAGGTTCAAGAATATGACCTGGATATTAAACCAACAAAGCTGGTTCGAGGAAGAGGTCTGTGTGAACTAATGACGGAGATGAAAACATCAGTGCCAGAAGTGGATCAAGATGAGATAGATGAAGATTTGCCTGCAGTACTTTTTATAGATCTGGTAGAGGAGTGGTACAGTAACATTGCTTACTTTCTGACGTATGGAGAATGCCCAGATCAACTTTCCAGAAAAGAGAAATGAACCATCAAACTGAAATCCAAAGATTTTGTTCTTTGGGATAATGGTTTGTACAAGAGGGGAATTGATGGCGTATTTCTCAGATGCGTCGATAAAGCTCAATAGGATCAGCTACTACAACAGTTTCATGACATGGCTTGCGGTGGTCATTTCTCGGCTGAGTCACTGCACACAAGATCCTCAGAGCAAGGTATTACTGGCCCACCCTTTTTCAAGATACTGCAGATTGGGTAGCTAAGTGTCAAGCATGCCAACATTTTGTTGGGCGTGTGAAATTACTGCATTACCTCTAAAACCCATTGTGATTGAAGAACCTTTCAGTGGGGAATGGATTTTATTGGAATGCTTAACCCGGCTTCAGTGTCGGTCACCATTACATTCTAACAACTTCTTGATTATTTCAGTAAGTGGGTAGAAGCTATTCCTGTGAAGAATGCCACTTCCCCGAGGTGTGCAATTTTATAAAAGAAAATATTATTGTCGGGTTTGGCGTGCCCAGACAAAATTGTATGTGAGAACGCTCGAATCTTTCTTACGAGGAGGTGTTGATTCTGCTACACTTATGGGATCATTTGGTTCATTCCTCAAACTACTATCCTGAGGAATGGTCAAGCTGAATCTAGTAATAAAAACTTAGTAACTATCATGCATGAAGCTATGTAACGGAAAATCAAAGGACTTGGCATAAAAAGTTGTTTGATGCATTATGGGCGATAGAATCACACAAAGAGGGCGATAGGCATGTCCCCATTTCGGTTGTTATATGGTAGAGACACAGAGTTGCCTCTTACCTTGGAGGCTGCTGCCTACTGACTTTAAGGCCTGGAGGATTCCACTTTCACGGATCTATTATTGAAAAGAATTATGTACTGAATTGAATTGAGGAAGTACAAACTCAAGTTGCGAGATAGGTTGTGAGCATCGAAAGGAAGGTGAAAGTCATCTTGACAAAAAGGCCGAGGAAAGAAAGTTTGAAGTCAATGACTGGGTCCTTTTATGGGACAAAAGAAGAGAAGCAAAAGGCATGCATGGAAAGTTCGATTCACTATGGAAAGGGCCTTTTGTGATCAAGAGGATCGCCGTAGAGCAGATAGCTTCATTCTTGCTCATCAGGATGGAGTTGAATTGCCGTTGCCTTTGATGGGCAACACTTGAAGTTATTTAGGACATGAGAATAAAACTTTGTTTGTTTTTCCTTGTTTTGTTTTTGTTTTTGTGTTGTGTTGTGTTTGTTTGCCTGACCCGTGCCCAAAGGACAAGATACGAAACCAGAGATGCTGGGATCTCATCTTTTCCCTTTGTCATTACTCAGAGAAAAAGATGTCCACAGACGGAGCTAATTGGTGTCACCCAGATTTCATCTGAAATCTGCGACTACCCTATATCGAAAAATTTTTCGTACTTTTAAAATAATGGGTCGTTTTGTGTTTTTATTGCCTGAAAGTTCTTGTATTGCGTCAAGATATTCCCAAAGAGCCATATTAGCCTTTTTGCCAAATACCCAGATGCCCAAAATTGTTATATTCTGTCGTCGGGATTTGTCTGCGGGAAATTTGTATTTAATTATTTTGAGCCCCGTATGAGGCTATTTGCGCTCCGTTTTAACTCTGTTATGATCGAACATGTCATTATTCCTATGTACCAGAAGGGTTTTAACTTGGAATAAGTTTTGGGCTTTATTTGTGACTTTTGGCAATTTTTCGTGTTTTTGTGTTGTCCGTTTCGTTTTTTGTGAAATTTCTCTAGAACAATTCCTTTGTCGGGTAAGCCCGATTTTGGCAAGCGGTGGAAAACATATCGCACGTTATGCCGGAGGAAGTCGCCATCGGAGAGTCTGGATCATTGGGAAAAAGTGAAGTCGTGCACGGAAAAGCCCCTGCGGGGTTGGGCGCATTTTTGGAAAACAAAGGATTTAAGCTACAATGGGAAAAATAGAAGCAGCAGGCAAGGTGGGAATTTTGTACTTGCTGGAGGTACTTTTTCCGTGATATAAAATTCACTTAAGCTGCAGTGGGAAAGTTAGAGGCTGCAGGCAGGCGGGAATTTATTGCCTGCCTTGCAGGGTAAAAATTCCCATGATAAAATAAAAGGAAAGTGACTTAAGTGAAATCATGGGATTTTATTGCCTGCCTTGCAGGGTAAATAATCCCATTGTCAAAGTCAAATCACTTAAGTGGATCATGGGATTTCCGGGGCTGCCTTGCAGGGTAAAGAATCCCATTGTGAAAAATTCTTAAAAATAGAATTATATTGTGCAAAAAAGTGCGCCCCCTTTGGTGAGATGATGGCAGCCTTTAAGTGGATTTAATTAATTATTTCTCCTTCTAAAATAGGCGCCCAAGCATGGAAGAAAGTCAACAAGTCAAAGGGGAATAAAAGAAATAGAATTAAATGGATTAAATTGATTAAATTTAATTTATTTAAAGGCTGCCCCCTTCATGTCAAAAAGTGCGCCCCATTTAGGATATATTTAATGATTTTTAAAGCATTAAATCATTAAATTAAATTCTATTTTCAGTGGCTATGGTCAAGGCACACTGTGAAGCTTAAGTGAAGTGAAGTGTGAAGGATTAAATTGGATTAATTTAATTTATTGGATGGTTGTCCTTAAACATGCTATTTTTAAAAGAGAAAAGCATGATTTTTAATTAATTAATTGCAGGAATAGGAAGGGCAATTATTAATTATAGAATTGTGAGGGTTATATAAGCATGGGCTGCCATATGGGTGAATTATTTAATTCACAGGTAAAGAATTGCAGCCAAGAGGAAAAGTGCGCCCCATTTGAAGAAGGATTTTGCTCAGACAAAGGTGAAAACAAGGCTAAAAGCTTCCAAATTTGGCGCATGCTTTGAAGGAGGTTGATCTTTGTCTGCATAATTGTTTGCATAGGTGTTACAGGTGCTCAGGTGTTGTTGAAAGGATTCATGCTCTCTTTATGTGCAAATTAAACATCAATTTTTGGGGCAGCAGGCTTGAAAAGTGCAGATTTTTACAATTAAAATTCACTATTCATGCTCCGGTGGCCATTTTTATCTGAATTAATTGCAGGAATTCATTACGGGTGCTTTCTGAAAAGAAAAGGAGCTTTAATCGATGTCGATACATTGCATATATCCTCTCGAATACGAAGAATTGTCGGATCTGCACAGTTTTGAAGAAATCCGGCCAAGTAAGAAGAAAAAGAATTATTCAGACAAAGATAGACAAAGCCATGGCGAAGAGAGATGAAAAAGAAAGCACGATGGAGTCATGCATCATCGCTTCGAACTTGCGAGACATAGGAGACACAGATCTAGGTCCGGAACCTCTTTCCGAATTGATTGATAGATCCAGAGCAGGAAAGACTTCACTCATGCGTGCGGTTAAAAGCAGTGGAATTATCCGAGCTGCAGCCTTTCCATGCACAGCCCAGTTGCCGGAGTTTGTTATGGAGTGCGCTAGATCTTACCATCCTTCATCCAGATCAGTGCGTGATGCTACGGGAAAGACAATAATTCGTTTGGACGCAGAGTTCATCAATTATTGTTTGAAGATTCTGGTGCGAAAGGTGGTGACTTCCATTAGTCTTCAGGATGCGGCGGCATGGTGGGAGAAGCATAGAGTTGATTGCGTGAGCATAATGAATATAGATACATGAAGACCTAGATCTCCTTCAAAGTTCCCAAGAACTCTTCCAGCGGTCCAATTTGGTGCAGGAGGTAGATGATGTTGTCAAATTGCTATGCAGGATTAATGGCGAGGCGAATGCTTACACTTTCCGTACATGGATGTATGCTTTCATTAGGACCATTGAAGTCAACAAGGTTGATTCCATAATCAATTGGTCGGAAATTATTAGCGACAACATTGGTGAGCAACTCCGAAACGTGAAGCGTACTTTCAGCTTCAAAATGACTTCCTACTTGGTGTATGTTGCAGCTTCACAAGGCGTCTTTTCCAAGTTGGATAGATGTGGTGTTCTTTCTAAGGACCCCATTTTTGAGTGCTACCCACAACTTACTGTACCTGCGTGCGAGAAAGATTTCAAAGTGGTCAATGATGAATTCTTCTACGATTTCATTTGCAGGCTAGACAAAGACTTGAAGGCCAACAGGGTAAGCAAGGAAGCGTGGGAAGTTGTGTCCAAGATTGGCAGTCTATTCATTCAGTTTGCAGATTTCACATACCTCGGGGTTACGGGCTTTTACGGAGAACGATAAAGATGCCCGGGTATCGAATGATAGATTGATCGCCATGGAGCTGAGCGAGGCAACTTGTGGAGTTACACGACCTTGATCGAAAGCGGCACAAGTCTACGGGCTTCTTCCCGATCTTTGTGGGACATTACATTTTGCATTAGCATTCATAGAGCTCGGGGATGGAGAGCGAGATGTTATCGAGTATGAGCAAGAGTTCTTCCTGCCTGCGGCTGAACTTGATCCATTTGGAGTAGCGGGAAGGCGATCTCGGGAGTACGCACATGTGCCTTCATTAGAAGATTTTGGATGAAGTGCAAAAGTGAGTACGAGGTTAGAAAGAGAGATTTCAGCGAGGCTATCAGCCAAAGCAAGTGTTGACTTTGGACTAGCGCGGATACTGCGGATCTTAAAGATGATGGGAATGTGGTACTTGACACTTACCATCAAATGGGAGGAGATAAAGCCATACTTGCGATAACGTAGGAGGCTGCCATACTGATTGAAGAAAGATCGGGATTTGTTTTGGTGAATACTTCAAGTGGTTCTTGTGAAGGGATATTGCCTTGATGAAGCATTGATGAATCAAGTCACGGGCAACGACTTCGGGCGAGGAGATTCCCTCAGGCGGAAGCACGGAGGAAGCGTGAGAAAGTCGAGAAGTTGAAAGTACACAGAAGATCTCAATCTAAGGAGAAGATCACTTCCACGGACATGACTTTGGTTCGGCTTCTCGGCACCAGTACTTCACCAATTATTGCACCTCGCTGCGGGGACACTTCCATGCCTCCTTGAATCGGCGACATTCATCTTCTCTCCTCGGCCACTCCGTTCGGCTTTGTTCGAGAGAGATGTTGAAGCTGCAGATGGCGGAGTTCGAAAGAGCTTTGTCCTTGGATGATTCAGAGGATGGCAGCCATAACACCGTGGCACTTTTTGATGGAGAGGAGGCAGAGCGGGAGATGGTAGTGCACTCAGCGACTTCTCATTCTCTGAGAAGTAACTTCTCGGAATGGTTGGCTTCGTAGTTGGTTCAGAAGCGAGAGTGGAGATGAACTTAGAAGAGCACGACTTGCAGCTACTCCAGAATCTGGGTGGAAGAGATAGAAGGCCTAAAGTTGCTAAAGCAACTTCTAGGTTGATCATCGAGGAATCAGGGCAGAAGTTTGCTGAGATATCAATTCGGCAGAAGGAAAGAAGGAGGAGGAGCTCACGGCAGAAGATGTTACAGTAACCAGAGTACCCCTCGGTCAAGCCACCACTGAAGGATTGAAGCAGGACACGCAGACATTGATAGATGCTCTATTCCTTAGGCTTGACAGTGAAAAGGCGGAGAAAGAAGAACTTCAGAAGCAGGTATCTCAGTTGTGCGAGATCATAGCCAAGGTTGTTAAGCCTTCCATTCAGCCCCATTTGAGCGGTGAGTGATCATCTTATGCGAGGAAATGGAGGATCAAGCAATCAAGTAAAAGCTATTGTGAATGGAAGGATTTGATTATTCGTCAAGCTTCTGTACAACTTGGAGAAGTGCCAACCCGCCTAAAGGTTATGAATGATGCGGCAAATCAGCTGCAACAATTGGTGGCAAGCATAGTGGACATGAACACAGTTGCTGAGAGTAACCTGAGTACTTTGGGAGAGATCAACAAGCTGCCGGGAGATGTATTGGTTGCAGAGCAAATTGTACCGGATGGATCAGTTGAGAAGGGGAAGCAGCTAGAGTTTGCAGTATCTTTCCGTTTGGAAATCTGCAGAGTTTTGCTGAAGAGGATGCAGGCACTTGAGAGTAGGACATCATCCTTACCAGACAGTATCATTTCTTTCACTGAGGAGAGAGTGGTCGGGAATGTTACTTCATACGTGCGGATCGTTCCTAGCAAGTGCCTAATTCCCTGGAAGGGTCTCTTCTGATGGTACAAAAGAGAATTGATAAAGCTACTAAGCCTTTCACGATGAATTCTATTAGGCTGGTGGCGCTGCAGGCGGATATTGCGAGGTTTGGGCCGAGCTTGGAAGATGTGGAAGCGTGCATCAAAGTGTTGAATGAAGGATTCTTTGCGAGTTTAGGACAGAGAGAAGGAAAGCGTGGCTAAAAGCAGAGATGGAAAGATGTTGAATCACATGTTCGACAAGTATATCCGATATCGAACAAAAAGAAGACATAAATATTAGCTGGCATGACTTCTTCTATTTTTTCTTCTATTTTCTATGTTCCCGGATGAAATTGTAAAACTTTAAGTTATTGGTTTTGCAACCATTACTTAAAGTCATGTGGAACCATTCTATTAGTTAAGTGATACATGTGTCACTTAAGGAGAAGTTAGTGGAGGATGATTGCCAAATGTCATCTTTACTTGTTGTTTGTGTTTTAGTTCAGTTAGACTTCCCATTTGTACTTTCCCTCCTACATTCTATAAGTAGGAGAAGAACCTCGGGTTAATGATTAGAATTTGTAAGCAGCAATCTTGTGTTCTAGACTTTGTGCTGAACCCCTGAGAGCCACTTGGAGCAAAGGAATACAAAGGAGCAAGGTTTCGGAGAACTTTGTGTCACGGTGTACTGTGTTTCTTGCTTTTAATCTTAGATCTCTTAATAAACTTTGTGTTATTTTAGATCTGGATCTAGAGCTGCCTTTGTTTTAGAATTTTGTGTTTATATCTATTGGATTCTTCTATGTGCATGCAATCAGCTCTGCCATCTACTGATTGGGATGCACATCTTCCCCATTTCTTCTATGTGTTTATGTAATTACCTTCTTCTATAACTTTTCCTTTCTTTAAACAATTTGCTTTACTTGCTGCAGAATTATTCAGTTATGGTTCATGAACTGAGTAGTTAAAGTAAAACCCCATTTAGATATTTTTAATAGTTTGTTTAATAATGTTTTTTTTAATATTACATATGAGAAACCTTCCTAATCAAAACTATACTAGAGGCATGTATTGGACACAAAGAACACACCCGGGACTTACACCGATGCGATATCAAGAGATCAACATAGGCTGAGCACGAGTACAAAACCAATCATTCTATGCTCATGGGAGATGCCAAATCTTAGCTCAGAGGGATGATAGGAAGTTTGAAGGATCAAAAAAGCGATTGAAAACCTCAAGTGAGATGATGGTTTCAAATCGATCCATTCTTGGAAGCCCTTGATCCATAAAACTCAACTCTTTTCAAGCCTAAGTAACATCCCCCTTCGCAACCTTTTTCATTTACAAATTAACCAATTAATTAATCTAATTGATTAATCAATTTAAGTAATTAGTTGAATTCGTTGTTTAATTAATTAATCATAATTGATTAATGAATGAATTAATGAATGTTTCTAATTTCCAATCAAATCAATTAATTTACTTATTAATTATTTAATCCATTAATCTTCATAACTTAACTAATTAATCATTCAATCATATTTCTTATCAATTAGTCCATTAATCTTAGTAAATTAATTGATTAATTAATTTATTAAAAACATGAGTAGGTTTTAGAATTTAAAGAATTTGTTTTGCTCCTGTTTATTCTAATTTTTAAAAAACTTGTTTGGCTGAACCCTATGGTTATCCACGGGAATTCACAAACCAAAGCATTACCTATTATGTGAGTTCTTATTGGGGTTTTAAATATTAATCAAAATGGACCCAATATATTGCCCCATATTAAGGGGTACAAGGGGTTAAAATATAAAGGTTTTAAATTATGTATATTAGGGGTAAGGTATGTGGAGCAGTCGAAGTAGTAGTTGTGGGGTGGATGACGAATCCCTAAATTTAGATCATTTTCATTATGTTTTTTCAAAGTAGCGGCATGGTTTTTAGAGAAGTAACATGTTTTTCTAGAGTAATAACACTACATAACTCTCAAAATTTGGGACATCCTTCATAGTATCATTGCTAAGGTATATTTTTTTGTCATTTGATTCAATTTTTTTAGGAGAATGGATGTCATGAATATTAATAAATTTAATTGACAATAATGCAACCACACATAACCCTTCACATTACTATACAAAGTTTGATTAGTGTGACAAATGTAGATAGAAAAGAAAGGAAGAGAGACATCAAATTACACATATTGAGGGTTTGTACTTTTTGAGTCCAATATGAATTTCATTAAGGTTTTAAGTGAAAATATAATTAAATATTAAGGTATTGAATCCAACATTGAAGAGGTGGAACTAAAAGGGTATAAAAGATGTCATAGGGAAAATTGGTAGTTTGGGTTATGGTAAAATAATGGGTATTTTATAATTGAATAGTTGTATTGGGAGGGGGTGTTAATAATAGAATATTGAGATGTAGATTTGGAAATAGTGGTCTTATATATTATCCTACAACGTGCGTGATAGGCCATATGTTTACATAGTGAATCTCCTGTGTGATTATCCTTGTTCTTTTCAATTGTTTGTATCACACCACCTATTTATGAACATTTTGTTCAATTATCTTCTCTAAGCACCGGCTTCTTTATTCTCTTCCTTGAAGATGGATCCAGTAGTGGGACTAAAATGCCGGACAATAATAACTTCACATAGTCGATTTAAGAAGATTCTTGCTTATTGTTACACAACGAACAAACTAACCTCAAGACCAAAACACATGGGAAATTTTCATCAAAGGTAGCTGTAATGTCTCTTTTGGGGGACTCAGGAAATGACCCAAAGCTCACAAATCAGATTATAGAGCTGTTATAAACCTGTAAACTTGCAAATTAAACCCTTTTCTAGGGCAGCGACCTGTTTTGGGGTTTCAACCCCACCTTCGTGCCTTCAAAACCCTTCCAATCAACTTCACTTAAGTCTCTAAAATTATGATATAACATCAACAATCATATAATGCAAGAAATCTGATTTTTAATACCCTAGATATGGAGATATGAATTTCAATATATTGGCCTTAAGAAGCTCCAAAATTCATGAAACTCAAAATATTGGCCTTATAAATTATGAAGAACAAGCTAGTAATATCAGATTTGCCAAATTAGTAGCACACATACCAAAAGTCCACTCCAAGGTAGGTTGCTCCTCTCTAAACAAATATAATATTGCACCAAAGAGACCACAAATGGAAGAGAGATTTTTTTATTGATTTTTCAATCAGCTTGCACACAAAGACCTCAGGAAAGGTTTTCGTCCTTCACAAGTTTTTGAACCAAGGGTTTTCGTCCTTGGATGAGGTCCTTAGCCCAAGGGGTTTTGTCTTTGAGTGAGAGAGTAAAAGGACTACACTAGCCAACTTTCACCAAGATAAGAATAATCACCAAATATAAGAATCATTAATGCTCAAACAACCTCCTTATATAGCCACAAGGAGTGCTTTTTACAATATAAAATGATGGCCGAGCCCTTAAGGCAAGTGCTAATAAATAAATAAATAGTATTTAGAGCCTACATGCTCATAATACCTTTATTTCCTAACTACTTAAAATCCTTCTATTGGAGCATTAGGCTTCCCAATAGCATACATTATAATAAATAAAACAATAATAAATATATAATTCAAATCTTCCCCTTGCTTTCCTCCTTAGACCCACGGGGAGAGAATGGGTTAATGTCTTCAAAAATCAGCCTTCAAAAAGGGACATGACATGTGGGAAATTTTCATCTAAGGTAGCCATTACCACGGACCATATTATTTTGCATATACCTTAGACAATTTGTAGACTAAGAAAAGTGTATACCACCACTTCCGTAGACTATGATCATGGCCACTTCATAGTGAATTTTGTGGAGCTTCTCCATGCTATCCTACAACTTGATGAAGTTCCGTTATCAGGTATCATGTGTCTGACATTGGCATGTACAAATTCCATTCATGCATTGTTTTCAACGCGTTGCTTCGTTAGAGAAAACTTGTTTACAATATCTCCCTGCACCATGGCAATAACTATGATCTATGTTGCTGCTCAATTTTTGGTCATCATATAGCTTTTCCTGTCCTCCCCACAATGTTCATATTACAAGGAATACTTCTTTCTTATGAAATTGATCTTGGACAAAGAAACTCTTTGATGTTAATCATTAGATTCTACTTGAACATATGAATGATAGGCTTCCTCCAATCGCTTGACATTTCCCTTGAGGCTTGTACTAAGTCTTTTATGGATGCTCTTACTTTCCTCTTAAGGGATTGACTAGTGCAATTAGGCATTTATGAGGAACCAACTCTTAAGAATCTAAAAAATAGTGATCATGGGAGTATCTTTTTTTAGATTAATCCATCGACACCTATTTTTGATGGCTCTCCTTTGAGAAAACTCATAATGACAATAAATACCTAGTTCGAAATCCTAATAATAAACTCCATGCAAGATATTAAAGTTCTTAAGTTAGTATGGAAACATTAACTAATTAAATATTAGTTAATACACTTTAGTTATATAGGTATAATTACCTCACCTAAAACGTAACTTCTTTTATGCTTGATATACACACACACACACATGATGATAGTGTGATGTGTGTGACATGCCTTACTTTTCTCTTCATTCGTTCTCTTTCTTACGAACATTGGTATCAAAGCCAATATTTTGAGGAAGCCCTAGGAGAAGGGTACAAATTGTTAGAAAAAATTAACCACACACGAACTATAATGAGGAGCCTACCAAAACTCCCTGGCCATAAAAGGATTGGTAGCTCAAGTGAAAGAACACCCCAACATACAAATTGGAGGTCCTAGGTTTGAGTCCTAGTTGCTCCATGGAAAATAACACAAACAAGTTGCAGAGTTCAAGGAATCCCTAGTTGGGTACGATTTGCAAAAAGAGAATGTTTGAGTCAAGTTTGAGGAAGCCCTAGTAAAGGGTAGGAATGGTGAAAAGGCAGAGACGCGCAATCTAGGGCACAAGAAAAGCATAATTGCTTGTCTTTTATGGAGGAAAGATCACAATTTGAGGTCGTGAAGACCAAAAATACTAGATTGATTTGAAGATTTATAGATCGATGTCCATGAAAGATGACACGGGAAGAAGAATCAATTTATAGACCCATGTTGGTGCGGTTAAAAGTGATTAGGTTGTGATTTCCATGATCAACAAACTAGATCAAGGGTGAAAACGCCCAAGAAGAGTTATAGACCTCATAGATGAGGACATCATGGGGAAGCCCTAGGAAAAACACTATTCAAGAAGATTGAAAAAGACTAGGAGAAACATGAAGAATAAAAAGCAATTGATTTCGTGGACCAAATCTAGATTTGTATAAGTAAATATCATATCAAGACAACAATATTGAAGAAGACAGAGTTATAGACAAGACAACATTCACGTGATTTGTAGATTACACAAGAGTTTACAATATTTTGCTATAATTTTCGTGAGTCCCAATCATGATTTTCTTAGATAATCATTTTTTTGTGATTTCTAGTGAAGACCATACCAAACCGATACTTTAAAGCATGATTAGAAAAGGATAAAAATGACCTAGTGTAATGTCCCCTTTTTTGAGACATTATTAATATTTATTTTTCATTTGCATTGTAACCCCTTAGCATGCCTAGCGCTACAAGTGAGAGTCTCTTTAGTTAGTTTAATGTGTACATAGGTTAGTTACTTTATTTATTTAATTAAAAAATAAATAAAGTGCACATAGTCTTAGTATTAAATATTTTAATGAGAGTTTATGTTTTCCCTCCAAAAGGGAAAGGTCGGTCTTTATTGGATATTGCACCCCTTAGTTCTATAAAAGGGAGGTCGCATTTCTTTAGAGGGGATGTTGAATTGATCATTTGATTTTCACTCCATGCTTGGAGTTGGGATGCATGCCCATTAATGTTCTCTCTCTCTTGCGTGGGAGTTATTGTGCTAGTTTGATATTCAATTGAAGTATTTTCATGAGATTTGCAAATCTACTTGTTGGTGATTCCCTTTCTAGCTTTGGCGACTTGTCTAGAGTATTGGCACATTTTATTGAGAGTAAAATCTGCATGTTATTGAATATTGTGAAGGGTTTTATGGTGCTTTATAATCTGCTGTTTATTGCTGATTTTATTCTAATTATGGCGACTTGATTTGAGCATCTTTTGGCATGTTTTAAGAGTGAATAAGTGATATTTGTAATCTGATCTGAGTTGGCTTAATTTTCTGAGTGTGGGCAGCCATTGTGGGATGTTTTTGAAGATTTCTAAGAGCTGGAAATAATTTACATATTTTATGCTAACCCTAGCGACTGGGTTTAGGATTTTGGGGGCTGTTTTGGAGGGTTTTCAGTGGGATAAAAATTCAGATCTTTAGTTCTTTGGAAAGCTCTTGAATTATAGATTAGTCTGCACTTTACTTCACGGAAAAAGATGAAGTATTGAGCAAGTTATGAATTTTCCAAGTTTCAGTTGTTTGGGCCAAGGTTTTATCTACACGTTTCAGATTTCATGGGTTGATTTTGTAATGGCCCCTTCTCGACCGATCTTTCCAAAGGATTTGTTGGCCTTTTTTCTGGAAACCCAAAGGCTAGTCGGAAGGTAAATTAGGGTTTCCTATTTTTGAGGATGTCTTTGCTCGGAGTTGGTGGATTCAATGGCGGATTCTTTCTGGGTTTTCAGAGAGCTTCGCAGTGGTATGTTCATTTCGGCATTCAGAGCATTTTCTGGAATTTACTATTTTTAGTAAATTCTATTTTTGGCAGTTTTCAGTTGGGTTCAACATGGTTGACTTCCTACTTCAGTTTGGTCAGTTGACTGGTCATTATTGGCTTCAGGGCATGATTGAAGAGTTAAGTTGATATATTTAATTAAAGGTCACGTTTTAATATTATAT
Organism: Taxus wallichiana var. yunnanensis; assembly: GCA_018340775.1. Taxonomy (NCBI): domain Eukaryota; kingdom Viridiplantae; phylum Streptophyta; class Pinopsida; order Cupressales; family Taxaceae; genus Taxus; species Taxus wallichiana. The sequence goes on from CM031237.1 coordinate 444,442,852, forward strand.
TCGAACGTTGACCCCTTGGCCTAGTCTATTGACTTTATGTTGTTTTGAAAAGTGGGCTTCTTGAGGGTGGCGCCTTCATTAAGATTATTTTATTAATTTCCAAAGTCAAAGCAAGCTTAAGGTGGGCACATTTATCAAGGTATTGAATTTAATTAAAATATCAATATTAAGCTTGAAAGGAAAAGGACGCCATCTTGGAGAAAGGATTAGGGTTTGGATATTGAAGTGAATTTTAGGGTTTCGTGAAGTCAACAGGAAGTTATAAAAGGAAGACTTTGAGCATCATTTCACATCTTTTGGACTGCAGTACTATTATGCTGCCGGTTTGGCTCTGGGTTTGCTTCGAGGAATGAAGGCCTCCTAGCTCGGGCATCGCTTCTTGTTTGTAAGACAACAACTAGTGGTGATTTTAGTCTAGATTGTGAGTTCAGTGGAATTAGTGCTGTGTAATCTGCATTTGTCTAATTAGGTTCAGATTTTGCATATTAGAGTTTTCTGGTTTTTGCATTTTTGCTTAAGCAGATTCGATGTTTTATTCATAAATCCAAAAAGACAAAAAAATTCATGGTGGGTATTGTTTCATTCCTTCCTTCTTGGCTAGGCGCCCATGTATGCAAGTCTGTAGATTTTTTGGAAGATCTGATTTTTAAAAGCAAAATCGCCCCTGTGCTGGGCCGTACCATTCATGGTGTCTTGGAATTCGTGCATTTAATATAGCCTGCATTTTGAGTCTGTTTTTTGGGGTTAGTCTGAGCGCCCTCTTGCTAGTAGTGATTTGTAATCAGTATCATGTTATTTGAGTAAGTTTTAAGGAATTTCTGAGCTATTCTAGAAATCTGTATGCTGCTGGTTATATGGAGAAAAATACAGTACTGTCATAACAGCTCGGAGAAATCTGCATCTTCAATCTTGGACGGGTGTGAGAGTTCTCAAAGACTTGGCGGTGGCTTCATTGGGAATTGCCCAAATTGAAAAAGAGGTTGGATCTATTTAATGCTCTTTCATTTCTAAGCTATACTTATCAGCAAAGAAAGTCTTCAATATCTTTGTAACTCTGTTCTTATGATGATTCGCATTGTTAGCAAGATCTCACCATTTATATTGTAAGCTGGCAGTAGTACTGGCAGCAACTTAGATTCTTGCTTATCAAATTGTAATGCCCTTCTTACTTTCAGCAGTTGATATTGTTTTAATTGACCTCCGCCCTATGGTAGCTACTTTCCCATTCTGGGTTAGCAAGCACATTCTGGGTGTTGAGTATTTCCAGCTTTCCGCATTTCTTTTCAAGCATAGTATTCTGTAACACTCCGTCATATGGTCGCCCCTCACTCCATACTGGATTGGGTAGCACATACTTGGCGTTGAGTTCCCATTCAGCATTTAGGGTAGAAGATCCTCTGACCATATGCTCGCCATCATCGGCGCCATTCTTGGTTAGAGTTGCTTTCGTACGTTTTGGTTTACCTTCTAACCTTAACGGGTACTTTGATTGTAATGTTGTAATCTGATAATTAAAAAAAAACGAAAAAAATTGGCTCGGAATATTTCAGATTTGCATACCTTCTACTTATCCAAAAATTGTGATCTATAGCTTGTTGGAAAGCTAAAAATATGAAGAATCTTTTGGCATTGGTTTGATAGAAAAATATTGGATAGTGAAGGAGTTATTAATTTTTGAAGTTTGCAGCAGTCTAGTGCATTTATTAATTAATTACTGCTGTAATTAATTTCAGATTTGAAGTGATTAATTTCCTAACTGGTTCTCCCATCTAATCCACCACCTTGGCTCACTCCAACCCTATTTGGGTTGTATTGAAGCTAACATTGGATTATTTGAGGTCGAACTAGGAGGGTTTAGTCCTTCTAGAGTCGATTCAATAAATTAATTTGCATATTTGGATAATATCCCAAAAGGGGATATTACATTTAGAAATATCAAAATGTAATTTATTAGTTTCCATGAGTGAAGGATAATGTGATAGGCAAGAAAGTCATGAATTTGCAGATTGAGGGATCAACGAGTAGTCCAAATGAAGGACAAAAATTTGCAATGCTTGATCCGAACGGGAAGACAAATATTATAGACTTCAAACATTTTTGTAAACTTCAGGACTTTATCAATATTGTCATATTGGATGTATTGCATAATACTTTAATTTAAGATCCCTCCAAGGAAGTTGTTTTATAGAATTTGCATTGATTTATAGGTTAGAGGTAAAAATAATGGCCAATATTGAAAATTTTAATATGCTAGAAGTGTGGGAATTGATTGGTCAAAATTAAAACATTCGGAGTCATAAAATACAATTGCAAAGTATTGGGATTGCAATCAAATCATTCTAGAAAAGGAGTTGAGACCAACAACTAGTTTTGCCAACTACTACAAAAAGCATCATAAGGAGGCTCTTCCATCAATGAAATTATGTGTCGATGATTTATTTCATTAGGTTTAGAATGCCACTGTGGCAAGTACGCTTTGGACCAAGATCTAAACAAGTATCAAACCTAGGAGAATATTCAAATCTTGACCCTAAAGAGTTTGTTGTTTTCAACAAAGATGCATAAGGGTGGATCCTGTCGAACATCTTCAAATGAACATCACCGCCATAGAGAAAAAGGTGGATGATGACGACCCAACCGTGTGTTTGTTCTAAATAGTTTACTAACCTTTTATGAAACATTTGTGGAGGTTTTACACTTGATGGTAGAAAGCCAAACCTTGAATTTTGATTAGGTTATTTCTTATTTGATGTAGAAGAAACACGGGAGGTACTAACTAGTGAGTCTCATTTTGAACACACAGAGAGTGCATCTCGCTACTCACTCGAAGGGGAAGTGGAAATGTAATCCCGAAGGATCTACATCCAGATACCAAGTGAATTGTCATTCTTTGTCAATGGTTGGGCATGTCAAAAAGATTGCCGAAAGCGATAGTATGATCTTTCTCACAACAAAAAGGTGCGAGGTAAAGTAAATGTGAGAGCATTTTAAAAACGTGATTCTAAGGAAGAGTATGTCCTTAAGGATGCTCAAATGATAGGGCTACCGGTTGTTGGTTCATTGTTTCCGACGCAACAAACATTTTTCTTGTTGTAAGGAATGATATGTAATTTTTTTCAAATACAAATATTTCTAATTTAGTTTTACTAGTTGATGGGGAATCACTAGAGAGGGGATATGAGATACACACATTGTATTGAATAATGTTAAATAATTCATAGTAAAGAATGTTAGGTATATTCCTAGCATGAATAAAAATTCCCTCTATAAGTCAGTTATGGAAAATCCCAACATTATTTTGAATTTCTCTTAGTAGAGGTGAATTATGTTTGATATGACATGAGACAAGGTAGTTGCCCTAGGCATTGGGCAAAATGGTGTCTATAAGCTTGTTGACTCTACCACAATCAACATAAATGCATGTGGAGGGACACTCCCACCATACAGGATGTGTTGGAGGATGAAATCCCTCATAGGCTTGTCTGCTCCAGTCGATTTACATGCTCTACTTGTGGAGCTAATATGCATCATACAAAGTGTGCAAACTATACAAGATGTGTGAGAGGATGAAATGCCTTAGTAAAATGCATGGTTAGTTATGAAGGGAGAATCCACCATCAAGGATGTGTAGGAGGCACATGGTGAAATTGCAAGAACAGCGACTCAAAGAATTGTGGAGGGAGACTTCACTATCAAGGATGTGCGGTAGGCACATCATGAGATGGCAAGGAAAGCCAATTAAAAAGGACTCACTCGTAGGATTGGAAACAAGGTTGCTAACCCAACAAAGCATGTTGCTCTCACATCTGACCTTTTTAAGGTACTTGTATCACAGTGATATTCTAAAGAAAAAGGCATACTGGAGTGGGAGATTGCCATGCAAGTAAAATATGATGCCTTGTTGGAGAACCATACCTGGGAGTTGGTGGAATTATCCATTGGATACAAATGGGTGGATACAGTCAAAAACAAAGTCGATGGTACTTTGGACAAGTACACAACTTGTCTTATTTCAAAAGGATTTTCATAATAGGATGGAAAAGACAATGAGGTCTTTGCCCCTGCTATGAATATTGTGAACATGGCCACATTTCAGTTGCTTCTCTGGAGATTTGGATGAGGAGGTTTACTTGGTGCAACATGAAGGTTTTTAGGTAATTGGTTGTGATCGTTTGGTTTGTAGATTGGTTAAGTTTTTGTACAGACTTAAGAAGGCCCTATAAGTTTGGTATATTAAAAATGATCATCTCCAAGATTTTAGATTTGGAACTATGGAGGCCAGGCTGAAGTTATCAACTGATGATGATTCATCATTGGTCGAAGAATCACCCTACAGACAATTGGTAGGTAGCTTGATATATCTTATGCCACACGATCAGATTTGTGTTGTTAGATCTTCTCGTCTTTTCTCTTAACCTAAGCTCATACATTGGACAGAAAAAAAAAACGTTAGAGAACTACGTATTTCAATTTAATATTTTAAGGAGCAGCTTGTTGATTTAGTGACTAAATCGTTTGGTCCCATTGTGTTTGTAAAATTTTAGTACAAACTTGGAGAAATGTGAAGAGATTTTTATTCATGCTAGGAACATACCTAACATTCCTTACTATGAGTTTTTGAACCTCTTTAAAAGTCTAGATTTAAAATTATGGAGGGAAATGTGAAGAGATTTTTATTCATGCTAGGAACATACCTAACATTCCTTACTATGAGTTTTTGAACCTCTTTAAAAGTCTAGATTTAAAATTATGGAGGTTGAGCTGAAGTTATCAGCCAACGCTGATTCATCACTGGTTGAAGAATCACCCTACAGACAATTCGTGGGCAGCCTGATATATTTTATGCCTACACAACAAGATCTATGTTATTGTTATTGATATTTCTTGGCTTTTGTCTCAACCAAAGGCCATACATTGCACAACAACAAAACGTTACTACATATTTCAAATTAATATCTAAGGATCAACCTACTGATTTTATGCCTAAATCTTTTGGTCTCATTTTCTGTGTAAAATTTCAGGACAAGCTTGGAGTGTTATCTGGTTTAGTCATTAAGGGGTATTAAAGCTATTAATTTATTATGTAAACATTAAATATTAGTTAATGTACTTTAGTTATACGCGTATAACTCCCTCACTTGAAATGTAACTTCTTTTTCCTTAATAAAAGGAAGTTACAAACAAGATGTTAATGTGCAATGTTCCGTATCTGTTCCACTCTCTTCTTTCTCACTCTAATATTTACTAACACAAAAATAAACTAGTAATAGATAGAACTATCATAACCAAAATGAATCTTAGAAGGTATTGACTAACACAGTCAAAAAGATAATTATAAAGATGTTGGTAAAAGCTTTTTCTCAAACTGAAATTATTACTACAGATAATTTTTCCTGTGTTGCAAGAATGGATACCATTCAAATAGTGCTTGATATTGCTGCTACATTTAGTTCGAAATTACACCAAGGGATGTGAATAGTGGTTCTCGTAGTGGACATTTGCACAAGGGAATCTCTAATATCAACAATCCTTAGGTTTTGTTAAGGCTGAAACTAATCTATGTATGGGTATAGGAAAGCTCCTAAACTTTGATATGAATTTTTAGTGAGTATTTTGTAATGGTGGAACTTTGTTTATAGCTAGTGTGACTGGCATGTACAAAAAGTATGTCAATGGTGAACTCTTGATTGAATGGTACGTGGATGACTTGATTATTCCTTGAGTAAATTGACATGATATAGTGATAAGTAAAGTATTAAAAAAATATTTGATATGATGCTTAGGTTTGTTCCACTTCGTGTTCTAGGTATTCAAGTATGAAAATTGGAGAGAAAAATAATTTTTTAACAACCACCGGGCGATTACAACATACTAGTGAAATTTAATATTCGATACATCAAGGGTATTTATCTACTTGGTACAAAGTACTCTTTAGTGGATGAAGTTATTTGGACACATTGATACTATCAATGTGTCCAAATAACCTCTCTGTTTCAAAAATCGCGATTTATCGGCGATAAATCGTTTGCAACCATGAAAACGATATATCTTCTGAAAAATCGCGATTTTTGGCGATAAAATACACTCGAAAATCGTGGTAAATCGTGGAAAATCGCGGGTGAAATCGTGGCCCCAAATCTGACTCGTTTTTTCACTTGCGCGGCTCGGGTACACTCGAAAATCGTGGTAAATCGTGGATAAAATCGCGGAAAATCGCGGGTGAAATCGTGGCCCCAAATCTGACTCGTTTTTTCACTTGCGCGGCTCGGGTTTCCTCCTTTCTCCTTCTTTCCTTTTTGGATTTTTGGTGAAGAAATCACTTGGAAAGGGTCCGGGAAGATGTAGCAACAAAAACTTGCATGTGCTATAACTTTCATTATGTGGCTCCGTTTCAGGTGTCGTTTTCTCTAAAAGTGCATATTTTCTCGAGCTCTATGCATTGATGGCAATATTTTTCTTATTTTTCTTATTTTCATAAAACAATATTTTTTATTTTTTTGTTTGCAAACTTTGTACTCTCTTTTTTGGTCAAAACTTAATCGAAAATATGCATATGGGCCTATGGCATTCTATAGAGTCACTTCTCGCATCATTTAACATTGTTTTTACATTTAATTTAAGTATATTTTATGAATTTAAATGTTTTTAAAAGTAGCAATAAAGTTGCCGATTAATGCCAATTTTTGCCGATTTCCGATTTCCGATTCAAAATTTGGCCTGCCGATTAATCCCGATTTACGATTTTTTGAACTATGATTGATACCGATCGGGTAGGATATCAAGATAATAGGATGTCAAATTTTAGCTTTTCTTTTCACCTTGGTCAAGTGTTGTTGAATGGTACCTTTCTGCTGCGTATAAGTTAACCCTTAGTGGGAGAGACCTTACTACTTGGATATATTGATTTTGACTAGTACGGGGATCAATATTATAGTTATTTAACTTTTTGCTTTATCTCGTTGGTTCTAGCATTGTTGCCTGGTCGAATAAAAAGAAATTCACTATTGCACTTCTCACTATTGAGGCAGACTACTGCAGATTAGACATATTCTTGATGAACGAGGACTTCAACATGGTTAGTAAGGTTGAGATCTGAAAAGTATATGGAGCAATATCATGATTACAATGAGTAGCTAATCCCAGGATGTGTTTTTCAATTCGATTATTGTAGATCTTAGGATTATGCTATAGACATCTTCATGAAGGCTTCAATAGAAACCAAGTTTTTATCACAACCAAAACGATTCTTAGAAGGTATTGACTAACACAGTCAAAAAGATTATTAGAAAGACGTTTGCAAAAGCTTTTTCTCAAACTGAAAGTATTACTACAGATAATTTTTTTCGTGCTGCAAGAATGAACACCATTCAAATAGTGCTTGATATTAATGCTACATTTAGTTTGGAATTACACCACGGGATGTGAATAGTGGTTCTCATGGTGAACATTTGCACAAGGGAATCTATGGCTTCAACAATGTGTAGGTTTTGTCAAGGCTGAAACTAATTTCTGTATGGATATAAGCAAGCTCATTAACTTTGTAGGAATATTTAATGAGTATTTTGTAATAGTGGAACTTTGTTTATAGTTTGTGTGACTAGTATGTACAAAAAGCATGTCATAGCTGAACTCTTGATTGAATGGTATGTGGGTGACTTGATTATTCCTCGAGTAAATTGACACGATGCAGTGTGAAATAAAGTACCCAACACATTTGATATAATGTTTAGGTTTCTTCCATTGTGTTCTAGGTATTCAAATATGGAAATCAGAGAAATATTTTTTAACAACCACTTGGCGACTACAACATGCCATTGAAATTTAATATTCAAATACATCAAGGGTATTTATCTCCTTGGTACAAAGTACTCTTTAGTGGATGAAGTTACTTGGACACATTGATACTGACCAGGTAGGATATCAAGATAATACGATGTCAACTTTTAGCTTTGTTTCTCACCTTGGTTCAAGTGTCGTTGAATATTACCTTTATGCTTGATATAAGTTAATCCTTAGTGGGAGAGACCTTGCTACTTGGATATACTGATTGTGACTAGTACAGGGATCAATATCATAGTTATTTAACTTTTTGCTTTCATCCAGTTGGTTCTAGTGTTGTTGCTTGGTTGAATAAGAAGCAATTCACTATTGCACTTCTCACTGTTGAGGTAGACTACATAGTGTTGTGACAAGTGGACTTGATACAATGCGGATTAGACATATTCTTGATGAACTAGGACTTCAACATGGTTAATAAGGTTGAGATATGAAAAGCATATGGAGCGATATCATGATTACAATGAATAGCTAATCCTAGGATGTGTTGTTCAATTGGACTATTGTAGGTCTTACGATTATGCTATAGACATCTTCATGAAGGCTACAATAGAAACCAAGTTTTTATCACAACCAAAACAAATGTTCGAAGGTATTGACTAACACAGTCAAAAAGATTATTAGAAACATGTTCACAAAAGCTTTTTCTCAAACTAAAAGTATTACTACACAATGTTTTCCATGCTGCAAGAATGGATGTCATTCAACTGATATTGCTGGTACATTTAGTTTGGAAATACACCAAGGGATGTGAATAGTGATTCTCTAGGTTTTGTTAAGGCTGAAACTAATCTATGTGTGGGTATAAGAAAGCTCCTAAACTTTGATATGAATTTTTAGTGAGTATTTTGTAATGGTGGAACTTTGTTTAAACCTAGCATGTACAAAAAGCATGTCAATGGTGAGCTCTTGATTGAAAGGTATGTGGATGACTTGATTATTCCTCAAGTAAATCGACATGATGCAGTGTGAAATAAAGTATCCAACAAATATTCAATATAATGCTTAGGTTTTTTCCATTGTGTTCTAGGTATTCAAGTATGGCAATCAGAGAGAATAATAGTTTTTAACAACCACTTGGTGACTACAACATGCCAGCGAAATTTGATATTTAGATACATTGAAGGTATTTATCTGTTTGGTACAAAATACTCTTTAGTGGATGAAGCTACTTGGACACATTGATACTAACCAGGTAAGATATCAAGATAATAGGATGTCAACTTTTAGCTTTGCTTTTCACCTTGGTTAGGTATTGTTGAATGGTACCTTTCTGCTTGGTATAAGTTAATCCTTAGTGGGAGAGGTTGCTTCTTTGATATATTGACTCGACTAGTACGAGGATCAATATTATAGTTATATACTTTTTTGCTTTATCTCGTTGGTTCTACATTGTTGCTTGGTCGAATAAGAAGCAGTTCACTACTGCACTTCTCACTATTGAGGCAGACTACATAGATGTTGTGACAAGTGGACTTGATACAATGCGGATTAGACAAATTCTTGATGAATTTGGACTTCAACAGAGTTAGTAAGGTTGAGAAATGAAAAAAATATGGAGTGATATCATGTTACAATAAACAACTAATCCCAAGATGTGTTGTTCAATTGGACTATTGTAGGTCTTAGGATTATGCATCTCGATGAATTAGGACTTCAACAGGGTTGGTAAGGTTGAGATATGAAAAAAATATGGAGTGATATTATGTTACAATAAACTACTAATCCAATATGTGTTGTTCAATTGGACTATTGCAGGTCTTAGGATTATGCTATAGACATCTTCATGAAGGCTTCGATAGAAACCAAGTTTTTAAGTTTTTCAAGTTTAGAGATCTCTTAGGGCTCAAGGAAGTGGTCACTAAGGGGGAATGTTAATGTAGAGGCACCCTTTGGTAGTATCCCCATTTAAAAATCAAGGAGGGTTTCAACGTTGTATTGTTTCCTGGTACCACCATAGTGGCTGCCTTGTGGTCTTAACAGTTACCATAATTTTTATTATTATTTATTGGGGCGTATTCCCTGTTATGATGTTTGTGTGTTTAGCTTTTCCAATCTATAGACATGTATTTACACACACACAACTTATCATTTCTCATGATATTTTTTGTAATTTAATGGATTAATGACATGTCTTGGTGCATTTGACCGCCGCCCCCACTCCCCCTAAGTTCTTTTTATTTTAGTGTTATGTGGAGAGAAACGAATCAAAAAGTTAAATAACAATCTTTTGTTGCATTTCTTTAAAGTTGAACACAAACTTCAATCCATATTTAAGTTAATTGTACTCTCAAGGAATGTGTTTCATTTAATCATGAGAGCTATAGTTCATTTATTTAATCATAAATATATCTTTGAGAAGTATGTAATCTTAAATGCAAATATTACATTACTACTAAAAATTTCATTGATTTGGTAATAGTTGGCCTCCAATTTCGTAATTTTAGATAGGTATTTAATGAAATTCATCATTGATTTCGAGTCAAAATTGTACCGTTATACCTTCCTAACTAATGGATAAACTTAATGAGGTGTAAAGTAGCATAAAAATCTAATTTTAGCTCAACTGACATGTAGGTCCTTTAAGACTCAACGAAATGTCACATCAATTGATAACAAATGCAGTGTAGTAGGAATTAGTGTTCATTTAAGTATCATTTGTGTATCTATATGCAGAATTTAGTTTTCCACGATATGTGCAAATCCTACCTAATTAAATCTCTTAAATAAGTTGTTTTTGGCTTGCTGGAGTGTTGTGAAGTTACTCTATATGTTGAAATCTATTTTGTATTGTATACAACTTATAAATTGATTATTTTTAATGAATTCAACCAATGTCAATTCACTATAGGCGTTGAAATCTAATTGGAATGTTTATGACTTATGAATCAATACCATTTCAGGCACTATCTCCACTAGTTGAGAGAATTCTTCTAAGTGATTTGGAGCGCTTTGCATCATTTGCAAAAACCTACCAGTCTAAATTGCCGACTAAATGAAATTCAGTCTTCTACAAGGGGTCTTCTTGTTTGGATTTGTTTATAACTCATTCTTTGTTCTATTATGGATCTTGTTGTTTAAGATTTTGATTTATGCAAACACTTATATAGTTTGATGCTTTTTAATTTGTAGATTGTTGTTTATATTTATAACTATTTCAAAATGATGACATTCTTAAAATTATCGTGGATTGAATTTTTTTAATTAAAACACTTAAATTGAGATTCTCTTGTTTGAAGGTTTGATTAACATCCTTTGTGTTCTACAATGGATCTTTTTATTTTGAGGATTTGATTTATTCAAATGTTTATATTATTTGGTTCTTTTTAATTTGTGGATTGTTTTTATTTGCAACTATATCAAAATGACACTTATGATCTTGAAATTATTGTAGTGCATAAAATTAGGAAATGTTAATTAATATTCAATTTCAAATTTTTAAGAGAAACTTATGTAACCATGGTGGACAAAGATGCCATGATTATTATATGCTCAAGACTAACTATAATGCATTCACTAGTTCCACATTCTACAACTTCAAGAATTTCAAATAAGATTATTATAATATTAAATATACTAAACATGAGAGTAATTTCTGCATCTCTTATTATTTGCTTGACCAATTATTGTAATGGATTGAGTAGTTTTTTTTTTTTTAAATTAATCATACGAAATAATTGTATGCTCCTATTTCCTCTCTTTAGCAAATAAAGAATGTTTTAGATAGAAAAACCCATAAATGTGAACAAATCAAGTCAAGTAAAATACTAGGTGTAATAAAGTTGAAAGAAAAAAACAACTTTTTTTTTTATCAATGATATTAATGTTTCAAAGATTTAAATTGTATTTTTGTTCCAAGAGGAGAGACTTAATTCATAGAGATAACTTGTATTTTTCTATTCCAAGATAAGAGACAATCAACTATGCATTGGTATATTTAAAACGAACTTACATAAAACCAAAGTTTTTGCATAATTGCTCGAAATTAAAACAATGCAAGAAACAATTGAGCAAGTGAAGAACAACAATATAACATCACATAAATACACCTCTATTTTGAAACAAGTGCTTGTGCTCAACTTGTTGGCTTTTTTCTTATAGCATCTTTCCCCCAAATGATGCTTTTACACTTACAACTTTAATTTGTATTGCTTCTTTGCACTCTAATTCTCCGCTCCTACTTTTTGAACCTGATTTTCCTAATCATATTTTCAACCCCTAAATTCACACCCTATTAATATGTAATGTAGCCTCTATCTCTCTATGTGTGTGTGTGTGTGTGTGTGTGTGTGTGCGCGCATGTGTATGGGGTATAATATTTTTTGCGCTTGTATTATTCATATTCTAATTTTGCATTGCTTCTTTGCACTCTTATTCTCCATCCCTATTTTTGAACCTTTTTTTCCATTCATATTTCCATGCATGCGTGCACGCACACGTGCTCACACGCATGCATGAATATGCACATGCTCACACGTGCATGCACATGACCACACATGAATGTGAACATGAACATTCACACACAGACGTGCGGACACACTCACACGCACGCACAATTTATGTGTGTGTGAGCATCTGTGTGCATGCGTACGTGTGTGTATGTGCGTGTGCCTACACATGTGTGTGACAATGGGGTGTGTGTGTGTGTGTGTGTGTGTGTGTGTGTGCGTGTGTGTGCACGTGCACACCCCGTGTCATGCTTGCGGTGTGTGTGTACATTGTATACGAATTGGGTGTGGGATTTAGGGGTTGAAAATATGAATATAAAAAAATGGTTCAAAAAGTAGGGGTAGAGAATTAGAGTGAAAAGAAAGCAATGCAAAACTATAGTATGAAAAATAAGGGAGCAAAAAAATATTCTACCATATGATAGGATACTAACACAAGAAATAAAAAAATCCTAAAAAGAAAGCAATAATATTCATCACAAATGCATGAAATAAAGTATAGGTACATTATTGTTGGGTTTTAGCCCAAAGTTATTAAACAATAGAAGAAAGACGCAAGGCCGCATTGAGTTTTTAATTCTAAAAAAATGAAATCAAATTAATGATGATGTACAAATGAATGTCTTACCCATGTTTATTAAGCATAGGCTTTCATTGCCAAAACTATAGTCTTGCCATGGTAAATGATCATAAACTAAGGTTGTTGCTCAATGCGGGAATTTATAATATACCCATATCTGCATAACAATGTTGATTGTGGATTGATGCTACTTAGTTTAGTTTTTCTTGAAGGCCCAATGTCTACCATGGTTGCACTGGAAAAAGTTGAGAAAACAAGAGATTTTCCAAGCCCTTAGCAATTGCCACCGAGAAAAACTTAATGAACAAGAGTTTTTACAAGCCCTTAGCAATATGCCTAAAGAACAAAGATGGAAAAAACTAAGCTTTATGAATCCAATTGAGGGTTGTTCTAAGCATAATATCATAATTATCCAGAGTAACTACTTTCTAAACCTTCTTATTGTGAATATGCTTTCCAAACCAAAGGAAAATTCTTACATGTTAAAGGCTCCCTAATTTATTTCACATTTATTCTAGGGAAAACGGTAAGAGAAGTGGGTTTGTAGAGAACGTTTTCATTACCTAAAAAATCTTAGCATTCCAAATCCGGACAAAAACCAAAGAGCTTGAGTTCCTAGTAAGACTCCCATGGAATAAATATATGGAGGGAAATACTCTTAAAAGAACAACATACAAAATGAACGCATAAACGAGGGGCATACAATTTTCATCATGAAAGCACTAAAAAGAACCTCAATAGACCAAATAATCTTCTTACGCCCAATCCAAGATCATAAGCATAACAAATAAACAATACAAAACATCTATATACCAAAGGAGGGAAAGGGAACACTTGTGATGAGTTTTGGAGCTTAGAGTGCCCTTCGTTGCTTGCAAAAATGGTAAAGGAAGGGGTAGGTGGTGAGTCTTAAAGCTCTCCACATGCGCCAAAAGTCGTATCCCTTTTACACTATTCATAAATATTGATTGTGCAGTGGATTTTCCCATTAACTTTATTTTGCAAAATCCCATCTCCCTATGCTTAATAAATATTTGGGTCATGAGTAGCAATAGTGGGGTGAATATCTTTGGCAATTAAAGCCTTAAGCTTGCCACCTATGAGAGGGAGAACCATAATCTTTAGAGAGTGCTATTGTGAATTGAGTCCCACCCCTAGGTTGGTGAAGTGGTATGAGACTTGGTTGCCATTCCTCTTGATATGTGACTAAATAAGTGGAAAAGCTCGCAAGAAGATCTTTGTAGTCTTTGATTATAGTGGAAAGCTACCACGTGGGGTTCACTTAGTAAAAGTATGGTATAGCACGTTCGTTTGAAGTGTATTAAAGAATACCCTTAATTCTAGTTTTTACCTTTAATTATTCTATTGATAATACCCCTCTCGTTATATTATTAGAATGAAAATATCTCCTATTTTTTCATGTACCTTACTTACCCATTTTTCCATGACAATTTTATTTACCCCTTTTTATTTCTACCCTAATATATTAAACAGAAAATATATCATATTTCTCACTCAAATTTTTTTAATATGCATTTTCTCTCAAAAGATAGTTTGAAGCCATTCAAGACCTATTACCAATTACCTTATAAATGTTAAGCTTTAATCATTTATCAATAGTTCTTTAAATAATTAAGATGGTGAAATAATATCACTTGTGTTGAAAAACATACTCAATCCTAGTTTTCTACCATCTTATTATTTATTGGTTAAAAATCTCTTAATTGAGATGTTTTTATTCAAAAAGATATTTTAATTTAAATTTATGACCACACTCCTTAAATTACAATTTTAAGGTGTTTAGTTTTAAAAACTAGGGTTCAAATGTTTTAGTTTTATATAAAAATTAAATCCCTCTTTCTTTTGACCCACCTCTTGACCTACCTCCAATACCTAATTCAAAATATTAATAAATTAAACCCTTTCACCCCTCATCATATATACCGGTATATTGACTTAACTTTTATTCATTTTAATTACCTCAATATGAACTCACATGCTTGGATATTACCTAGCTAATGAATCCCTGTGAAAGCTACCAATTTCCTATGCGATCCTTCCTCAAAGAATCCAAAATGACTTTTGAGTCCCCTTGATATCCGAGTTGGTCCAATTGTTATCAAGGGTGATCTTTAACCCTCTCATATGTGCTTTTTCCTTAGAGAAATTATTGGTAGATTTTCCCAAGGCTTCACAATACCCAAGCATTGGGATGTCTTTATCTTGTCAAATAAAGCCCCTTTCTCTAGGCCATATAGGGTTTCCTTGTTCCGTCCCATCAAAATTTAGCTTAATAGTTATCCCTTGTGGAGGAGAGTAACTATTCTTTGCGTTAATTTTCCTAATTTTGCAAACCTTTTTATCAAGGATCTTTATACCTAATTAGTTAACTAGCAATCACATGTGGATGTGGAATAGAGACATTAAAGGATATGTGTCGAGGAAGTTAAACTAGAGGGAGAAAAACTTTGCATGAGAAAGAGGGGTGATGATGAAGGGGTTTGAGAGAGAAGAAGTCTAGGGGTGGGGAAAATGAAGGGGGAACATCTGCAAAACTCTTCTTTCTTATGACTTGCCACATTTGAAGCATGTGTCATTTTTATCAATCGTTTGAAGGAGAAAGGGGGTGTGGCGCACATATTGTTGAGGTAACATTCTTTGGAGATATCCAAAAAGCAAGGGCATGTTGATTAGAACTACTAATGTAGATCATTGTTGTTTGTAATGTTAGCCCTTGTGATTTGTGGGTAGTTACATGTCAATTTAAGGGGAATTAACTAATGTGTATCTCAAGATAGTTTAGAGATAGAGACATGCGGAGTATAAAGGGCATGTCATGTAAAGTCGATGCAGTAGTTGAATTTCATAAACAAAAAGATAGATGGTCAAGTGGTTTTGCAACATATTTAGTGACCATTACACATGCCATTCTCCACACATTCGCAGTAATGACAGATATTAGTTGCACAAGTTTTCCTTGTGGATTTGTAGTTGACACTACATCATCATAATTCTATGTATTTAACGCTAATTAAATTTGAAGCACTGTCATATGTATCTATATCAAGAAAGGTTTTCACAACTACCACTATTTCATTGATTGTGTCAATGTGAACAATGTTATTGTAAAGGTTCGAACACATGACCTAGTATTACTCATCTTCGGGATGACCTCGCCAACTTGGTCATGAAATATACTATAACACTTATTATTTTTGAGTGGAACCCAATGGTCCCATGTGGAGGGGTAGGTCGATTGGTTGCATCACAAAGTCTCCTTTGCCATCACTTGTAGATATGGAAAATTGCATATGTTTGAATTCTAAATTGTGCATGTGTTAGATACATCAACTCCTTATTTAGGTTTTCCTTTTATTGTTGATTTCCATACACATTTATGATTAGGGTTTCTCTTTAGCAATTAAGGTAGCAATTCAAGTTAGCCTCATCAATATTGTTGATGATGTTGTACATCAATGAATACCGGAACAAAACCTCGATCTTCCATTTCCCTAATGCATGTTAGACATAGCCATCGAGAATCCCATTTTGATATGCGTATTGGTATAATTAATGTTTGAGGCATTAACAAAAGAGAATTTTTTTTTGCGCTCATGGGTCATCCTTCAATGTTTTAGCTCATTGAAGGTTATAAATAGGGAGCACTTTAGTTTGAAGATTATAATTTGGTTGAGTGGTTTGAAAATTATATTTCAGTTGATTGGTTTTAAGATTATAATTTGGTTTATCCATCTTAGCGCTCTATACTTGTTTGATATTTATTAGTTTGTTCGTGGTTGTGTGTCATGAATTTGGGCGGGAAATGTTATATTAGCATCTCCGTCACCAAATCGAAATGAAAATGTAAATGATCTTATTATATTTGAGAGGAGGGAACATGTAGTGATGTCAATGAAGTGTTGCTTAAGTATTGGTTTTAATGTTGGTATAATGGGAATAATTTTTACAGCAATTGTAAGGGTTAGAACAAATTTGATAACTTTAAAAATGATTAATAAAATATAACACACAAACATAGGAATGAAGGGGACATTAACTCTTGAAACACAACCAATCAAAAAAGTTCTCTAATGTTGCAGAAGTAAAAATGCAAAAATGTAGGAGCAATATTTTAAAAAAACTTTAGCCTTGCTCAAAGATTTAGAAGAAAAGAACCTACATAAGTATTGTGTTAGAAATATATGTGTGGAGTCAAGCTCGGTGAGGGTGAGAAAAGCAATCGCAAAATAACACAACGTAGTCAAATAGAACAGATGTAGGCTGAGTGAAGACTATGATGCAAAGATTCAACGAGGCCAATTTGAATGTGCAGAACACTATATTGATGAAAATATTAGTAAATTTTTCATCAAGCTCGTATAGCTAATCTAAGAAACATTTGTGTCATCATGTGATAAAACGATAGTGCGCGTGTGGTCGAAGTAAGGTCTATGAAATTGAGGTAGCCAATTTGCATCAAGATCGAAATGATGCACCCAAAAACAATTGCTTGAGTTATGCTATCGATAAATCCAAAATATAGAAGTGCAATGAGACTGAATGTGAAATTCATTAAGGAGCCTGAAGAAGCTCAAATGAAATTTTAGAGCACGGAATTAAAATCAGTGAGTTGACTAAGCCAAGATGGGTGGGGTGTGCGACGAGGTGGTGAGCAAGGAGATAGACATGGAAGGCACCGGACGATGAGGAGGTTGAGTCAATTGATCTTAGTCATCAAAACACGTGAACACTGCAAGAGTTAGTTGTCTTTTGTTTGGAAACCCCCCAGGAGAACGAATATGTGGCCCTGTGAAGGCAACATGAATGGAACTTGTGACAGTAAAGACCACAACGTGGATGATGACATGGATGATGACGGTAAAGGCTATCTACATGTCACGTCATTAGCTATTAATTTGACTTGCAATGGTGATGAATGACTGAATGAAATACTTTTAATGATGTCCACAGACCAAGCAGTCCAAGGGACCAAAAGCTACAACACTAAGAAATTTTCAAGTTGCTTTTGATGTCGGATCTTCTACTATGGATCTTAAACAAGAAGCCAACCGTTTTGTGGAGTCTTTCCTCATCAACTACCTTATTTAGGCTGCCCACCTTCAAATCATATTGTGATTGTATATCCTCATAAGTTGCACATTCCAAAATGAAGTGTCCTTCAGTTTCAACAACCCTTTATTGTAGAAAATACAAGTTCTTTCTTCCCAATTTTCTTTGGGGATTGTCCATCTACCAATCTCACACCTAAGATGATGTGATCGATCCTTAGTTGAGCCACTAACATTCTAGCCTTACCCTTAAGAGCAGCTTGTAGATACCCTTTTTCACTATACTCCCATGTGGGATTGAACTCTTTAACATAGTACGCTTTTTTTTGACCAATTTGTTTTGTCCACATGGCAGTCCTGAATTTTCTAAGACAATTTTTTTATTTCCACATTGGTGTTGGGGATATTTTGCGCAACTTAATGTTCCATTTATTCATCCACTTGGTGTTCTTGTCACCATGTCTTCTTCCAACGATCCAACTTCTCTTCAATGGCCATTTTGGGCCGACGATGGTTATCCATGTTTTCAACCTTTTTTAAATAACTTATCAACTAGGTTAATGTTGATGCCTCCATTGAGAAAGTCCTGTTTGGGGAAAAATGATCTCATATGGGATTGTTGCTTTGACTTTGATGTTACTAGTGATTAGATGTTTTTGGATTCTCTCTAGTTGCATCCACTTGTGATTTGACACACTACTCCCCCAAACTTCACACCCATAGAGGACAACCAACGTGACTAGCAAACCGAAGAGGGTTTTCTTTGTGTTCCAATCCCACAATTCCGCTTTCCTACACTTGTTCTGAAGTAGGTAAGATTCTCTCCATCCTCCTTGAATCCTTTTCGCTCTACATGTCTCCCAGCTGAGTCTATTATGAAAAAAAATTCCAAGGTATTTGTACTCTTCCACTATTTCTAATGGGTTATCTTCAAAAATAAATGTAACATGTTACTTCTTCCTTTTTAATGAAAAGATCATGACTTTGGTCTTGCTAGTGTTCACTTGCATCCCGACCTCTTGGAAAAAGAGTTCTAAGGCCCTCAAATGTTCCCTTAAATCACTGACAATTTTTGCAATAAGAATAAGATCATTTGCATAAAAAAGTAACTTCACCATGTAGCTTGCACTAGATACCACCCCCATCTATTTTGTTTAACCATTCCTCAAGTTTATCTATGGATAATCCAAACAAATAAGGAGATAAAGGGCATCCTTGTTTGAATCCAATGTCCGCCAAAACATTCGGACATTTCATCGCTAATTCTTGTTTTAGCTTTAACATTCTCATAAATTTTATGCACTGCAGCTCTATACTCATATGGAATCCCGAGTTCCACAATTTTTCCTAGCCATTGTGTCAAAGGCTTTTTAAAGTCAACAAAGCAACAAAATACTTCCTCCTCTTGGGTGTCCCATAATTTTTCAATCAAATGTCTAAGAGTGACACAATGATCAATCGCGGAGTGCTTTGGTCCAAAGCATGCCTTCCCTTTAGCTCTTTTCCCCTCTTTTCAACCCAACTACTGATTCGCACTATACCATGCTCTCAAAAAGTTTTCTAAGAAGAGGGTTGACCATTATAGTGCGGTAGTTAGAAGGATTATTGACATCACCACTTTTGTAGAGGGGGATAACTACGTTAGTTGTCCATTCCGTGGAAAGCCATCTTGTGTGATGTTGTTAAAGACTCTTGTGATGTGTGGAGCAAGAGGTTTAGCTCCCCATTTTAGAAATTCAGCTTACAACCCATCTATGTCTTGCGCCTTACCCCCTACCAATTTCTTTATACCTTGCTTGATATCTTCCACTGAGAAGAGCTTGATTGATGTACTAATTATGGGAGGTTTATCTTTCTTTTGCGTTCACTCATAGAGGAGCTTCGCATAATCTAACCATTGAACATTTGTGATATTATTCTCTATTTGTTTTCTCTTTTGTTGTAACTCTCTCCAAAAGCCTTTGGGGTTATGTTTACTCAGAGATATTAATTCTTTCCTTCTTGAGAGTACATAGCTTTCTTTTTTGGATTTTATCAGGTACTCATATTCTTTCTTGCTTTGTTTGTAGTTCTCACTCTCTTTGAGGGATCTTTTAGCAGCCTTGCATTCATCGTCGTACCACAGATTAGTCGGGAAGGTATTTGCAACCCCCTTCTTAGGTCGGGACCTCTTGCAAACCTTTAATGCCTTGTGTATTAGAGGAATCAACATATTGTTGCACATATGTACACTCTCTTCATTGTTTTCTTCATTTCTTACGTAATGTTTTGTCATATGAAGATGTTGAAGTGTTATAGAGAAGAGCCCGATTTGTTTGGCGAAGAGGATTTTTCCTTGAGGTTGAGTTATCTTTTGTATGTGTTTAACCTAACCCCTTGTTGGTTGTTTGTGGGAAAGCCAAACTTAACACGAAGCAACATATGATCAGATTTTAACTCCTTAGGAGAGTCCATGATATCGAACTCCAATATCCAAGAAATAGAATTCTGAGAAAAAATTACATAGTCCACCACATTTTACCCATTGTATGTTTTACATGTGATACGTCTTGATCTCTCGCCACATTCTCATGCGATTACAAATTACCATGTCATACAAGCTACACAACCCTAATAGTTCTACTCCGAAGTGGATGATCTCAACACTTTTTAGCATGCAACGTGGATGCTGCGGAGACGTTGTGTCAATAGAAAAGCGAATAATGACCCTTTATTGGGTGGCATGTCAACCAAAATTACCTCTAGTCTAGTTTGGTATACACCTTCTATGTAATTAGCTACCTACATATTCTTTATTCCACTCCATTGGCTTCATATTCAAAAATGCCTATCGAAATGAAAGTAAAATCTGCCACTTTGTGTGGGTGCATGAAGTGACTTTGGTAGGTGGTGTTGGTACAAAGCTACATACCTTCTTACCGAATAGGCCATACTATCTCATTCTTTGACATGGCCGATAATAAAGGCAAAGACCCCACCGATACACACAATATTTTAACTTTGGAGGACCACAACAAGCCCCTCACGGACTTTCTCTCCACTCTTTCTTTCAAGTATAACATAATTACGTAATTTAGATTTTTGGCAAGACAAATATTATTTTATTTACTTTGTCACATTTCACGTAGGTGGCTCCTTGATTCAATATCAACTTCAATTTCAAGATATCAAACAAATTGTAATAAGCATTTAAATAATTTATCATTAAAAATATATAATATTTTTCTTTAAAAAAGCTGTAATAGACATTTAAATAATTTATCAATTAAAAAGTTTATCATATTTCCTACTAATCTATTTGAAACTTTAAATATTTATACTTTTTAATTTAAATTTAAAAGGATATCAATGAACTATTGATTTGTTGATAGAATTATTTAACTCATAAAAATGCTTCAGGTTCCAACACCATAAATTAATTTTTTTATTTTATTTTAGATAAAAATAAAATCTCTTGAAATGGTTTCTACATGTGTGTGTGTGTGTATAAAGGGTGGAGGATAGCTGATTCGATGACAAACGCATGTTATGAGGCGTAGTGTTAGGCTTATGATCTCGGTGCTACGTCTTTGGTTCGACTCTCATCATGGTTTACCAAAACCCTTAAGGATTATCACAATTAATTAGAAATGGAGAGTGTGTTGGAAACCTTGAAAACCATAACTGTGCCCTAATGTTAGTGCGAGCTATGGTGGCGGTGGATTTGGAAATGATAGCCCGCGGGTAGAAGGAGACCTCATGTGGGAAAAAGGAAAATGTTAATAGAGATAAAGAGGATAAATATGGAGTTGAGGGGTTCAAATTTAGGAAGAATAACTAATCTAGTTCATTCGAATCCCCAAATCCTTTCCGAACCAATGCTAAGCTTGGTGGTGGGGAAATTTTCTTGGGTGATGACGATAGTAGAAAATGAGTGGAGACAAAGATTACGGAGCACTGGTTTTGAACTCAGTGACCATAATATGATTGTGGTTAGGGACGGACGAGTTTGGTAGGCTTGAATCCCCTATGTTTTATGACGCGGATCCTCTCATGAGCTCTTCACAAGTCTTTGTTCGTTCTTTGAGTGGATCCACCTGCATACAACTCCCACCCCTGGCTCTGGGTAGGGACCTTAAATCTGTTCTCTCCCATAGATTGAGCTGCAAGGTTGATTTAATAAACCTAGTTTTGCTGGCAGAGTTCTGAATGATGAATCCCTGCTCATCTCTTATGGGATTGGTAGAGATTCAATGATTTCAATGACCAGTCATCTATTGGGTGGAGCCAAGATGAGACATCCTGCACCTTTTAGAGAGGCCCTATTTAAAAATGCCACTTCCGCTTTAGCTACTCCAACTCCTCCTTCCCCTGCCTACCTTATGGAGCAAGAACCCGATTCCCCTTCTCTGGAGATATTCAAAGATGAAGCTCTTGCCTTCAGGAAAAACCTAGAAAATAAGGCCCTCATTTGCAGGTTTAATGGTTTTTGGCCGACGACTAATGCTCTGATCCAGTGGATTCATTCCTCATGGACGGAAAATTGTGAGTATTTCTTTTATGCAAGGGGCTTCTTTGTAGTATACTTCTATGAACTGGAAGAATATCAAATGATTATTGATGAAGGACCTTGGTTTTGGGGCACGATGGGGCTGTTCACTACCCCATGGTTTCCACAATTCGACCCGAACTCCTCCATCTCACGTGTTCCTGTTTGGGTCAGATTGCCAAACCTTCCTCTCCATTTTTTCCTGAGCTTGGAAGATATCGACAATTGTCTAGGAAGGTTCATCAAACAAGATGACAAGAGGTTACATAGTGGGTTGTTTACTTTTGTTAGGATCTGTGTTGAAGTGGATCTTAGTAAAGGATTGCTGGATAAAATGACTCTCAAGATGGGAGATGCGACTCACATCTAGACTCTTGACTATGAAAACATGACTTTCCGATGTAGGAATTGTAGAACTTTGGGTCACCTTCAGGCTTCCTGCCCTCATAAGAAAGTCCAAGATCCAAAGAAAAAATGATACACTCCCAAACGATGGAGCCCTCCAAATTTTTATGACAACTCCGAATCGGACTCAGATATTCAAGAAATTGAAGTTATTGCCACGTCGACCGATGCCCCGACCATTTTTTTGCTCAAGCTGCTGCTTTACTAAATGTAATGAGGTGGGCCGGACCTTGGCTCATCCCCCCTCTTTAGAGAAACCTACTTCAGGTATCAAGAGGCCTCATGAATCCGATCACTCTGATTTAGATAAGGAGGGTCCCCTTTCTCCAAACAAGGAGTTACATATCTCCGCTCCTATGATTTTATCCGTTTCCAATCCTCTTTTCTCAGAGGAACACTCTCCTGGAAATTGACAGTTAGTGCGTTCGAAGAAGGGGAAAAAGGATAAGCGCTAATATTTGTTTCCTTGTTTAGCTTCTTCACTTGAGGTTGCCTCCTTGGATGCTTCCTCCTCTTTTTCTTGCAGTTTGTTGGGATGCTTCTCCCTCTCCCCTTTGTTTGTTCCTCCTTGTTGCAACTGGGTTGCAGCTTCTCTTTCTTTGTGGTTGTATTCTTTCTATTGCTTTTGGTATCAATCGTAGCTTCTCTTTGCTCTAGTTGACGACATTTTCTTTCTTCCTTTATGTGGTTGGGACCTTATGGGTCTTTTGTTTCTATTTCCTTTGGGCTTATTTTTGTACTGTTTCATGGTTATATCTTGCCTTTTGGGCTTCTTGTAGAAGGATGTGGGTCCTTTCAAAACCCCCAACCATTTACCAATTTGAAATATATATATCCAAGTAAGACTTTGCATAATGTGATAGGTGGGATACACCCATTCACATTGACATGGCATATGGTGGGTTTATTGCACACTTTATTTATTCTGAATTAGAGTGAGAATTTCGGCTAATGTAGCATTGTTCAACAATCAACATGGGCGGTGGTAGAGAAATCATATGTTAATGACCATGTCAATCACAACCCTTCATCATATTGCATGTGTCAACCACAACATGTTTCACTCCTTCTTGGAAAACACATTCATCATAATCAATTAAATAAATACACAATTATTTGATTTAGTTAGTGCTTCATTGTTTTATTAATAGTAATTAAACAATTTCCATTTTAAAATATTTAGAAGTGGATATATTAGCATGGTAGATGTTAAAAGCTGGATATATTAATATTGTAAATTCAAGATATAATATGAGATCATTTACACGTAATTATGAAAATATATTTCAATAAATATTTTGCAATCTACTTAAGATAGTGTGAAAAATTTGAAGCATTCATACCCATAAATAAAAGACAAGAATTTATCAAAACATCAAATTTATTTGAAATAATTATCTTAGTATATCCCAATGTGTACAAAATCATAACTAGTGTTAGCACAAAAAAATTGATTTTAAGTATCTTGATACATATTAAAATGAATATCATTACTCATAAGTTGATGCAATATATAACACTAAATATCAAATGAACATTTGAAATAATATTTGTCAAAGCTCCATCACATGAAATTTTATATCCCTTGAAACTTTTTAAACACGAGTAGATGCGACAAGTGAGTTTCTTCATTTACTTTTGTCATTTATTTGTAATATATATAGAAAGGTATGCATCAACCAATACAACTCTTGTGCTTTCTAATACTAATATGTTGCCTTCACCAATAAAAAAATAGAGTGCATGGATACATCTAGAAATAAGCTCATAAGACAATGATTGATCCTCCTTAAACATAAGGCAAGAAGAAATGTCCATAGATACTTGGATCTTATTTGTGTGGGATAATCCTTTTCGTTGAAAGTTTGATTTCTCTATAGATGAAAACTCTATTTTTATTAATAAATTTTGGAAAACAAGATTTCATAATTTTTACCTAGTCATGTATTAGATAAGGGCATTCTTGTGGAAAATTTGGCTATTATTTGATGTGTGTAACACAAATGCCTTGTGGTTCTTTGAGTTATGAATTGTGAGATTGTAATCCAACATTTGTTCTTGTTCCCTTAATAAACTAGATGTTTGTGATTTTCTTGCATCTTGTAAAATTGTATGTCTTTTCTATAACAACATCTAAAAATTCCCTTCTCCACATTACACTAAATTCAAGTAGTAATACCCCGCACATCCCATTAATGTTAGGATTTTATTGACCCACCTCATGAATTCTTATGTAAAAGTTGCTAGAAATTGACACACATTCCCATAGTATAATTGGCAATATTTATTTGGTTTGTAAGGTGGGGAGACATTAACAAGTTTGTTGATAAATTAAATTACTTCATAGCTACAATATTTCTCCTTCTCTTTGAAATAAAGAAATTAGCATGGAATGTGACTTGTTCTCTTGCTTCAACACCCTTATTGCTTTCATAAAAGGTGCTTTATCGCAAAGTGTGAATTAACAACCAAAAATTCAAATATATGTTTATATGATGTGAATATTATTTTTCTTACATTTTTAACAACCCAAAACCTAGGGATTCTATCACAAACTTGTTTTTAATATTATTTCCTTCCTTTACATTTATTTACGGGGTTGTAATGTCATCATGTGTTAATTCTGCTACACAATTTGTTTTGTAGCATTCTTAAATCATGATTTACTCGCATCCGCAACATAGCTTTTTTAATTCCATATACTTTCAAGTCCACTATTTATCGCCTTTATTGACATTAAATTATAAGGTCTCTAATATTTTCACACAATGCTTGTGAGAAAATGAGTGACAACATTCCATTTTCTCCTTCTAAAGGGTAAACATTTCTCCTAATTTTCTATTAGTTGTAGCATTACCACTTTGATAGATTCTCAAATCATATTCAGAAGTTTGATTAAAAACTAGTGGACCATAGATATTTTTACAAACAATGTAATGCATTCTTTGCATTTAACTACCAAGGAATTCACACATATTCATAGTTTAGTTTCTTCCATTGGATTTAGTGCAATCATAATCATACCGATAAGTTGGAAATACATATTTGAAATTTTCTTCTTATTTCATTTGTTCTCTTTTAAAAATTAAAGTAGTAGAGTCTTAAAAATTTATAGTTCAAACTTCCCTACAATTTCTCATTTACTACATCTAATTAATTCATAATAGCACTTGTGATGTGCTACCTCTTATTGAAAATAACCTAAATGCTCAACTAAATTCCTAAACATTTGGCTATGGTTAGTGCATATCTCACACTCCCATTTAGTCAACTATTTTTCAACTAGGTTATAGTACATTGAATCCTACTTTGGAAAACTCAAACTTGTTTCTTGGTAGTACCTTTTTCAATGCATTTGCCACCATCATTTCGGTTGCACAATACTCCATATGTACAATGTTCTTCTCATTTTTTTCACAAACAAAATAATATTGTATCTTAATATGCTTAGCTCTCTCATGATATTTTGAATGCTTTGTCATGGCTATACAACTTTGGATTTAACACTTCAACAATGTTCATTGGTTTTGATTAACCTGAATGACCTGCAAGAATTTTTTCAACCATATTAATTCCTTTACAATTTTGCATGTTGCTATGTATTTTGCTTCTGCACTTTAAAGATGAATTGCATGTTGTTTACGTGCTCATATAGAAATTTGCCATGCTAAAACAAAGCTAACACCTAGTAGCTTCTAAGCAATCAATCAAACCTACTATAGAACCATCAAGATAAGAGCTTATGAGAAACAACTTCTTTAATGCATGAACAATCTCAAATCAAATGCTAAGCTATTTCTTACTCTCTAGATTGTTAATCTAACAAATGAACCTATTTAGATCACTTTAGAAATCAAAAGGGAGTGATTTCCTCAAGATTTGAAGATGAAATCTCACCAAAACATGGCTACAAGGCCATTTTTGGATCTTCCCATGCTCTTCAATTTGAGAGAATGGATGCAAGATGGAGAAGCTATTTCCTTCAATGGAGAATGGCTCAAGATCAAAATGCCTATAGTTTATCCTAGGGAAAATAAGGTGTAAGAAGAAAGGTAAGGGGAGGGTTTATTATATAGCTTTCTGAATTGGCAAGGCTAGCAAATTGATGAATGTGGGATAAACCCCAAAGAGGAAATACAAAGGCCATGTATGTTTAATAAAGTATGTGCACTTTGTGGGAGTTGAAAGGGGTTTAATTAATCAAAGGTGATTAATTAATAGAAAGGGGTATGCCTATAGAGGCTTTAGAAGAAAGTTAGTATGATTCGAGAGATTTTAAGAGAGGAAATGGTTCAATAAATGATGATTTATTGATTTAGATTAGCGGTCGTAATTAATTAAGAATAATTAATTAACCTAGGTAGAAGTGGACGTTAATTAACAAAAGGTCGTTAATCAACATCTTGAGTGATAGGAGGGCTAATTAATTAGTAAAATGTAATTAATTAATGATGATAGAGGGACAATGGTGGTTTATTGACGAAGTGTTGTCAATTTATGGGAAAGAGGATAGTTAGTGCAATTTAGGTATTAAAATTGCTTGACTGAATTCTAGGTGTCTACATTTGCCCCTCTTTGGGGTGGTGTAAGCGACACCACTTCAAAGATAGTAGACAAGTACAAAAAAGTGAATTTTGAAGAGATAGAAGAAAAATTAGTAGAGTGAAGAATGCCCCCTCGAGTGTTGATGGGGTGATGAAAGAGGTCGATCGATGATCGAAAAGATGAAGGAAATGGATAGAAGAAATGAAGGGGAGAGGGGGATAGAAGGTGATCCCTATTGCCTCAGGTTTTTTTGAAGAAAAAGGGTGATAGAAGAAAATGACATGGAAGAAAAATGATGATGAAGAGAATGGAAATAAATTTCATCCAATTGATGTAAAAAAATCATTTCATCATTTTTCTTATGATCTACGTCTCGGCACTTATTAAAATATACACATAAAACAAAAGTGTATAATAAAATGAAAAGCTATAATAAGAACATTTGTTCATTACCAAAACACTAACTTGATGCAACATACATAACGTAATGCAATACGAGAAAGTACACAAGCTAACCTAATAGGGAAACAAGTACAAACACACATACTCAAACAAACAACTTTCAAGATGGTTGCAAAAATGTTTTTGTTATTAAGCTTCATTCCCAAATGTTCGATTTAATGAAAAGGGTTAAAAATGGAACCCCAAGCAAGGATACATGTGAGGTGAATAAGTGAAGGATGGAAAATTCCCATGAAAAATCAATTGCGCTCTATGAAATTGCCTCGAGCAACATGTTTGTGCTAGGGAAGACAAACATAACAGAAAACTAGCTTTTGTTGAAGGAGGGTAGATACAAATGATCCACGAGTTGTGCACAAGAACATGCAAGATTCAAAGAAATATGTTTTGTAGGATGATTTTTGATGTTTGAGTACAATGCATTTGACACAAATTTTAGTTGCATTCATGTCGTTTACCAATTTGTGGAAAAAATGATTTTTTGTAATTTTTTTGGATTTTTAAACAATTTTGAATTTTTAGAATTTTTGAACAATTTACTAATTTTTTTGGATTTTTAAATGATGTTACCATTTATTTTGGATGTTTTGATATTTTTCCAATGTTTTGGATTTTTGGGTTTTTTGAAAGTTTTCCGAAGCTATGTATAGGAAAATGAAGATGCAAAGATGCCCCCAATGAGAGATGAGAATGTACAAGGGAAAATATTTGCGCATATATATAAGAAGAAGATATGATGGATTAAGGCCAATAGGGTTAGGTTCAACAAGATGATGAACTCAAGCCAATGAAGAGATAAGGAGCGAGCATGCCCCCAGTGCAAGATGGCCAAGAAACATATGATAGAAAAGAAGTAGAAGATTGTTTTATTAAAAGGGGACAAAGGTTCCCATAAACATGGTAAAAAGGCAATCTTATACACATGTATGTTCTAAATGAAGCAGAAGAACATAAAATGTTATGAAAGGATATGGAAAATGTAGCTAGAAGATTGGCGATGAAAAGGTGATTAGCCCAAGGCAAAAATCATGAGACAAAATATAGAATATAACAAGAGTCTGAACAAGGTCCAAACAAAACTTGGTAACATACTAGTCCTGTTTGCTCATAGAGATCTAGTGTGTGCACATGGAAATGAATTACTTCTCGAAGTGAAGATTTGATAGGCAATAAGTGAGGAAAAACTAGCCAATGTGAAGGAATGATTGATTTGGAAAGTTGATTTATGAATGAAAGGTGGAAGGAGAGACATACATTGCTCATTTGCCCACCCTGAGCATCTATATCCCTAGTAGAGATATTGGAAATACCCTAGATAGAGTTTATATATTGATTTGATTTTTGCTTTTTTCTTTTTGCTTTTTGATTTTTGATTTTTCGATTGAGTTTTTACTTTCTGATTTTTTTCAATTGTCTCGATTGTTTGACAAGGGTTAAGAACCACTTATGGATTGATGGAAGGATGTGGAAGTGATTGTGATGATGACATTGGCTAGTGTCAACAAATATGCCCAAAAGTTCTTCACAACAAGTTTATTATATGTAGATAGTGATAGGATCTCTAAGAGGTTATTCGTTATTTAATTTACTAAGGTGATAAAATACCAAGGTCAAATGAATACTATAGAGATAAATGCCACACAAGGAGTGTAAATAGACTAACCAAAAGATCATTGAAGGAATGAATATGGTGGGATACTTGCAGAGGAATGAATAAAAGGGAAGAAAGAACATCCATGTGTATGTAATACCTGATTGCAATGTTTGATCTTTGTACCTTTGATTTTTTTGTAATGTTTTAATGTTTTCTCATTTTTTTAATTTTTGAATTGTTTTTTATTTTTGTAGATATTTTGATTTTTGGGAAGTTGGGACCAACAATGTCACTCTGCGTGATAAGATCCAACAAAAATGTTTGCGATTTATTTGATGAGGGAGACTAGGAGTTTTTGCTTATCAAGAGTGATATTATCTCCAATCTCGATGACTTGTAGTGAGATCATATTCGATAAGTTCTTGCAACTTATCTTTCAACATGAATTTTTTATGTGGGATCTTGAGTTCCCTATCCATAGGTTTTTGCACTTTACTTGATGGTTGCATTGGTGTGCATTCTTGAATCACATTTGATTTTTAACTTTATGGTTGTTTGACTTATTGGGAGCTTTGGAGATCTTGGAATTTTTATCTTAGCTTGATAAAGAAATTGTTTGGGTTTTGTATAAGCTAATGCGTGATTTTGTTGATCTCGAGAAGTGGGAGAAGAAAGTGGATGTTTAGGATTGATGATAGGAATGTGAGGAATGATGGTGGGCTTTCCCCAGTCATTGATAGAAGGATGATATGATGGAAAAGAGGATATGGTCCAAGGATTGAAGAGGATGGGATACTAGGAGGTGTCCCATAGATGGAAGATGAAGGACTACTAGGGACGTGGCCCAAGTATAGAAGATGATGGGCTACCAGGAGGTTTCCCATAGATAGAAGATGAGGGGCTACTAGGACATGGCCCAAGTATAGAGGATAATGGTACTAGGAGGTGTCCCATAGATGGAAGTGAAGGACGAGTAGGGACGTGGCCCAAGTATAGAAGACAATGGGCTTAGGGAAAATTTTAACGGTCCCTAAAAAGCCTTAGAAAATATTTGGTGAATCTGTGAAAATTATCTTTCACACGAATGGTGAATATCTAGACATCACAACATCACTATTAAATGCTATCAGATGGTAGCTTTTTATATACTCTTGTGCCAGTAGCATATTTTTATGTTACCGATTGACATCATATAGTATGTTTTCAGTTGGTAGTATAAAAATGCTGCAAAGTGACAACATTTTTATGCTACCTGGGTCGACATCAAAGTTTTGATGTCGGTCGGTAGCATAAAAATGTTGTCACCAAGATAGAATTATTTATGCTTTACTAGTGACAACATATAGTATGTTGTCGGTTGGTAGCATAAAATATCTTTGCAAAATGAATATATTCAAGAAACTTTTGTGAATTTATATTTCATGGGAATGGCGAATTGACCCATAAAATTAATTTGTACCAAGAAAATTTTGGCAAACTGGTCTTAACTTGTACCCTAAAATTCTCCAATTTAAAATTTCAAAAACTGAAATATTCATGAATTAACAAATATTCGTCACTAAAATTTTCCCTGGATAGGTTAGGAGGTGTCCTATAGATGGAAGACAAAGGACTACTAGGGCGTGGCCCAAGTATAAAAGATGATGAGCTACTAAGAAGTGTCTCATAGATAGAAGATGAGGGGCTACTAGGATGTGGCCCAAGTATAAAAGATGATGGGCTACCAGGAGGTGTCCCATAGATAGAATATGAGGGGATACTAGGACATGGCCCAAGTATAGAGGATAATGGGCTACCCGGAGGTGACCCACAAGTAGAAGATGGAGGGCTACTAGGAGGTGGCCCACATATAGAAGAAGATGATGGGCTACCAGGAGGTGACCCAAGGAAATATTGTGATTGAGGAATTGTGATATGTAAGGAATGATTGGGTGATGAGAAGATAGGCCAAGGATCAATGAAAGACCCAAACATTTCTCCATGTAATGGGGATGGTGAAAATGGAAGAATAAGAAGAGGATCAAGTTTGATGGTCTTAGGATCTTCCTCTATTTTCTGAAAAAAGGAATCAACCTCTTCCCCACAATACGTGAATGCATCGAGGTCAAAAGAGAATCCTTTCTCATGATCCTCTAGAGGAATGTCATCGTGTAGCCCCATGAATTCTTTGATTACTTCTTCATTTTGAAATAAATCGATCGGTATGGGTTGTTGTTATTTGATGATAGTAGGTTGATTAGAAGAAAGAGGTCCAATTGGTGTGGAAGATTTATAAGATGATGACTCAAGAGACGAATTAGATTTGGATTTAGATGTCTCGCGAGTGGAAGAAGATGTAGATTTGGAATGGGTTGGTATTGGTTTTCCTAGAAGAAGACATAGTGTTGGGACCCTATTGTAGCTTCCAAATATTAAAGGCACGTAAGTGCACATGGCTGGAGGAAGCACACAAGTTAAGGCGCTCAAGGCAAGATTCAAAAAGGGTTCTTAGAGAACCAAGGACGTGTGCCCACAAAGCACAATTCGGGACTTAGCCATTTTTCACCTTTTAGACAGAACACATGAAGAACGTGTTCCGTTTGGATAAGGTTCGGCTTAGTAACAGGTGTCCTAGAAGGAATATACCTTGTGATAAAAAGATCCAAAAAGCTAATCATGACATAGAGAGGCATGCGCCTGAGGTGATCCACACCTTGACACTTGGGGCTAGATCTGAGGTTGTAGAGGAGTTTGTTGGAGCTCAGATGCCTATTTATACGCGCACCCTTAGAAAAGAAAGAAGAACCAAAGGAAGGAAGCGGAGCTATGCATAATTACTATGAGAACTATGCCAAACAGAGAACTTTCGCACTGGGACAGTTGGGACATAGGGACGCGAGGGACGCGAAAATCCGGCAGGCCCGAGGACGAATCAGGTAACACCACGTGTCACAAGGGAAAACGTCCAAAATTTCAAAGGGCAAGGTTTGAAGCGTTGGCCGAGCCAATAAAAGAGGACACGTGTCCTACGGAGAAGGGAGTGCGGAGCTTGGAGAGGAATTAGAGAATTTGGTAAAAGTTTTGGCCAAAAACTAAAAGGTAAAGGATGACCCCCCCTGTCCTCCAAACAGATCATGCCACGTGTCCCAAGTGGCGGGGATGCGGGGAAAAATGGGAAATTTTCCAAAATTACAAAAAGTCAAAAATTTCAAGGAAAACCCGCGGGT
Source organism: Taxus wallichiana var. yunnanensis (assembly GCA_018340775.1). Lineage (NCBI taxonomy): Eukaryota > Viridiplantae > Streptophyta > Pinopsida > Cupressales > Taxaceae > Taxus > Taxus wallichiana. The sequence continues at coordinate 444,475,525 of CM031237.1, forward strand.
AAGGGATGAGAGAGAATTTCTCATCCAATTAGCACCCGACACGTGTCATCCAGGTGGCGGAGTGTGGGAAAAAATTTTAAAACCCATTTTTGCCTATTTTGTGCCCTAAATCTTCAGATCGCCATATCTTTCGATCCAGAGCTCAGATTTTACACGTTCTTTATATCATTGGAAAGCTTATAAAATTCCCTACATGATTCCAAGGTCAATATTGAATTTTGGTTCAGTCTGGAGAGAGAAAGTTAAGGAACGGCTTGATGCATGTCCATGGCCAGAAATGACATTTCAACGACCAAATTTAATGCAGAATGGGTCGCATTCTCCTCCAATTCAGTCAAAAATGATAGGGTATGGGTTTGTAAGGTCCCCATGCCATTTTAATGCATTTACTGATCAATGAGGAATGGGCTCCCACGTTTTGTACATTTTTCTCTCTCAGGCTCGACCCATGTAATGTAAAAAGCGATTTGGCTCATTTCTAAAGGGGGAACACTTTTTGGCATAGCAATCTTCTTCTTTCAGCTCCAGCAAGTGATTTTAGAAGAATCCGACCTCTCCAAGCATGTAACAGTTTTCTACCTCTCCGAGGTTGTAATGCGATGGTTTTGACATTGGAAATGATAATGCAAGCCTTGTGAATGAGTTTGAGTCCTTTGTTTGTATTATTTGCTTCATTTCAGATCCTAAATTATATCTTATCAACTGTGTATGTTTTATGCTGCAATATTTGGTTTGTGTCTATTTGCATGAAAAAATATTTACCACTCCTTTTGGTGCATCACCATCTTTAGTTAGTTTCAATTTTTGCACTTCTATTCCCTGTCTCCTTGCATTTAGAGTAGGATTAGGATCTGAACCTCTGTAGTTGTGCAATCATTAGATCTAATCAGAGGAGTTTGATGAACCAACCTCTAATTTGGAGATTCCTCTCTCAGTTTCACAAGTCCCACACTTAGAGAGAGGTTTCCATGTTGTGCAATCACACTGGATGCCTGAAACATCAACCTAGAAGCCTGATGTGTGTCTAGGGGTGCTGTGATCCTGCTCTAACAATTTTGGCATGCCGGTGGCATGCAAAGTTGATATGCATCTGCTGCAATTTTCTTACTTGAAAGGAGCTATTATTTGCATATCTGGCGACTCCAGGGGAAGAATCAAGCTGGTTTCATTGCAAAGTGCGGGCCTGAAAAGTAATGAGAAGAGTCACCACAAGGTCAAGAGTTGGAGAAGAAGAAGTGTTGTTTGAATACCCGCAATTATCTCTAAGAAGAAGGCAAAGAGGAAGAAGAATTCAAATGTCTCCATCTCCACCAAACAGAACTCTCTCAACTCCTCCACCTGGTAGGCCTTTCATTCAGTCAACAAGGGTTTTAAGACCAATTAGAATGGCACAAAACAACCCCTATGTCAACTTCACAAGCAGCAGCCCACTTGCCCTCAATGCACAACATCCAATTCCTATTGCAGCCTTGAAGAACATTCCCTACTTCATTGGAGAAAATCAGACTACTCCAGGTGATCATGTTAAAGATATTGCTAACCTTTGTGCAATTCATGAAATCAATGAGATGCAAGTGGCTGTCAAGTTACTGGCATCTTCATTCAAGGGTAAAGCATTGCAATGGTTTAGAAGCCTTGGAGCTGGTTTTATCACAAATTGGAATCAGTTGTGTATAGCACTTCACGAGAAATTTGGAGAAAAGGGAGACAACTTGTCTCTTTTGGAGCAGCTGACAACCATCAAGAGAGCTCCCAATGAGTAGCTGACCGATTTCAACTTCAGATTTCAAAAGACTTGGGAGAGAATTCCAGTGGCAGTCAAGCCAACAGTAGAAGGTGCTTTTCTCTACTATCTCAAAGCTCTAAATTCTGATATTTCTATGTTGATTTAGTCCATGGGAGGCATAACTATCCCTATGGCTTATAGCATTGCCATTAGGGCTGAAAATTGTTTGATCCAAGCTGGCAAACTTGCCCCTAGACCTCCCATGCCACTGTTTCCAAGTTTAGAGAGTCCAAACACCAATCAAGCACCTAATTTGGCTCCTTCTCCCACTCCTAGAAATCAGAGTTCAAATGAAGCTTCCACTTCATCTCCAAGTGCCCCAAATGAGCTTCAAGAAGTCATGAAGTAATTGCAAAACCTAGGCAATGAGCTGGTTACTCTCAAAAGGAAGCAGGCCCAAGGTTTTAGACCTTCTTATCAACCCCAAGCTCAGCCTTACAGGAAGCCATACCAACCACAAAGGCCACCTAATCTAGTTGCAAATATGAATCAAACAAGGCCTCCTGCCAATAGACCATTTCAGCCCTATAATCCAAATGCCATATCTGCCTCTAAGGCATTGGTGCCAACATAAAACAACATTGCCCAGAATACGATTGGTGTTTTCCATGTAATGAGCCTTATAACCAATCCATGTGCTTCAATGGTGCTTTGAATCAAGCATTGATGGTGATAACTACGGTGTGGAGGGTGAGAGTAGTCAAGGAAACTTGATCCAACAACAAGAAACATTCCAACAACAATCAACCCCAAATGACACCACATTGGTAAATTGGCAAGCAGAGGATTTCTGTGGCATGAATCAAGCAGTTTCTCAAGGTGTTGCAGCCAACACAAGGTCAAAAAGAGGAATTTGGGTGAAGAACAACCATTAGCCCCAACCAATCCATAACCTTCCATGGCTCCATAAATGGTTGGAAAGCAAAATCCAATTTCAAATGCACAAGGGCAGCCAAGAACAGCCCGTAGGCCAACTCAAATACCGTTTTTGTTGCCCACATGCAAGAAGTGAATGTGCAAACCAAGGGACAACAAAGAGATCCTTCATCCCCATTCAACATCATTGATCAGATGAAGAAGACTAATGTTAATATATCAATGTGGGAATCCCTATCTATCCCAGGCCAAAGAGATCTGCTTCAAGCTGCCATGAAGGAGTGGCCAACTTCGAATCAGCAAGTTCAGATGCAAGACAAAGTGCTTACAAATGCTGCCTGCTACTGAGGGAAATCATGGAGGACAGCAAGGTAAAAATGTTGAAGCCCCTCCTTTCTATGTTTCATTAATCATTGGAAATCAGCTAGTACATAATTGCATGATAGACTCCGGGGCAAGTAGCTCGGTAATGCCTAAGCGAGATAGCTGATCGGCTAGGGCTCTAGTATGAAACAACATCCAAAGGGTAGTGCGGTTGGATGGGACAGCAAAGAGTATGTGATTGGAGTGATTAGAAACTTGAGTCTTACCTTACATGCATGTCCAAATGTTGTTGTTTTACAAGATGTATCAGTCATAGACCTTCCACCACTCTTTGCCCTTTGCTTGTCAAGGGACTTCACAGCCAAGATTGGGGGATATTTGTCTACTGATTGGTCACACATGTTGTTCAGAACGAGGTATGGAACCAAAGCCACAATCAGGTCTGAACCTATTGCAAACTTTCACATTGAGCCTTACACTCCAAGTCAGATTAATGCCAATTGCTCAGCATTTGATCAAGAAGATCACCCAAGCACTGATGAGGCTGACACCAAGGTTGGAAGCATCCCGGATCTAACTCTTAATGAATGGGAAAACAAGGTACATGCATTTGATCCTTATCAAGAAGTAGAAGAATCTGAGCTAGGGGTCTATTGCATACACGAAGAAAATCAGCCTATTCCTAGCATCACCAAGCCAAACCACAAATATGACAATGAGGTATGGCAGTTGTTTTTTGATGGATCAAGGAGTAGACAAGGTGCAGGAGGTGGAGCTATGCTTATTTCACCTCAAGGAGTAAAGTACTATTCAGCTTTTAGATTTCAGTTTGCATGCTCCAATAACACTGCTGAATATGAAGCCTTGGTACAAGGGATGCATTGGGCAATCAAGAGAGGAATAAAGAACTTGCAAGTCTTTGGTGACAGTGAATTGATTGTAAATCAGGTCAAGGGACAGCATGCTGCCAAGAATGATCTACTCAGGTGCTACAAGAATAGGGTGTGGGACCTCATGGAAGATTTTGAGGGTTTTGGCATCAAATCCATTCCTAAGAAAGAGAATCAAGCTGCTGATAGGCTTGCAGCAGTAGGGGCAGCCTTTGACATTGTGGAAAGCATTCAACAAGACAAGGTACAGCCAAACATCCACGTGATTGTGAGGCCTTCAGTGCCAGATAACAATGTTAGTTGGCAAGTGTTTGAGAATGACCAACAAATCATCCATTTCTTGCAAGAAGAAGCTAAGTTTTCAGCTAGGAATCAGGAGAAATTGGAACAACAGTATGGTGACCAGGTAGTACAGCTGAGGACTAACAAGCTGCCCAAAGGACTTATCACTTTGGAGTCCATTTTTAACCCTAATGATCAGTTTAGAAAGGAGAAAGCAAACATTCAGGTCAAGAGAGAGGATTCAGTATCCATCTTGGTAGAAGAGAACAAACCATTGCAGATTGGAAGGATGACAACCAAACAAGAAAGGTATGAGTTCATACAGCTGTGTCAAGAGTTCGCTGACGCGTGTTTGCTTAGAGCTATGAAGAATTGAAAGGTTTCAATCCCAACTTAGCTCAAAGCAAACCATCGAATTGGATCCAAGTACTAAGCCTATCAGGCAGAAACAAAGACCAGTCAATCCACACATGGATCCTCTCATGAGGAAAGAATTAGACAAGCTGATTGAGTCAAGGATCATATTCCCAATCAAGCATTATAGTTGGGTTGCCAACTTAGTTCGATAAGAAAGAAGAGTGGAGAGATCAGATTGTGTGTTGACTTGAGAGACTTTAATAGAGCCTCTCTTAAGGACCATTACCCACTCCCTTCCATGGAAAAAATCTTGCAGGTTGTGGCTGGCTTCGAGAGGTTTTCACTACTTGATGGCTACTCAAGCTACAATCATATTATGGTGAAGGAAGAAGACCAGTTCAAGACAACCTTCACAACCAAATGGGGAACTTTTGCATACAGGAAAATGCCATTTGGGTTGTCCAACGCTGGTGCTACCTTCCAAAGGGCAATGGACATGGCATTCAAAGGTTTGATCAACAACATAGTGCTGATTTACCTTGATGATATTACTGTTTTTTCCAAAAATACAGCAGACCACCTCTCTCATTTGAGGCAAGTCTTCACAAGGTGCAGGAGATTTGGAGTGTCTTTGAATCCTAAGAAGTGCATCTTTCTTGCACATGAAGGAAAGCTCCTTGGCCATATTGTCTCCAAAGAAGGATTAGCAATTGATCCAGAGAGGGTTGAAGCCATAAGAGCACTACCATTGCCAAGCCACAAGAAATCCCTTCAGAGTTTCTTGGGAAGGATAAACTTTGTTTGGAGGTTTGTCCCAGATTTTGCAGCCCTTGTCAAGCCCATCACCAAAATGTTAAAGAAGAGCATGGCTTTCAAGTGGACAGCAGAAGGTAAGGAGAGTTTTGAAGCAATCAAAGAAGCCATCTCCCAAGCACCAACTCTCATCAACCAGACTTCTCCAAGGATTTCATCCTCTATGCATTTGGAGGTAATGACACTATTTCTACGCCATTTTGGTACAAAGTAGAACAAGGATAATGATGAGCAGCCAATTGCCTTCTTCAGCCAGAGCCTAGATGACTATGAGGTGAGGTACTCTTTTATTGAGAAGCATGTACTTGCAGTAATCAGAAGCTTGAAGAAATTCAAGCATTTAGTCTCAAACAACAAGGTTCAGTTGCTGGTCTCACATGTTGGGGTTAAGGACTTCCTCCTCAACAAGGATTTGAATGAGAAAAGGGTAGGTTGGATCACCCGTGTCATGGAGTATGACATTGAGATCAAGATCACCAAGTGGTAAGAGGAAAGGATTGTGTGAGCAGTGGTTTTAGGGAAGCAAAAAGAAGTATGCAATGAAGAAGAGGTTGTTTTGTGATCCAGACAACCATGAGCCAAGAGGCAATCAAGAAGAAGAAAATGCTGCCCCCACTCCTTGCTAGACCCAAGGCATTATACACTTCCTAGAGCAGGCCTATGCCCTCCCGAGATGAACAAGACCCAAAGGAGACACTTCAGATTGCAAAGGCTGTCCCGTATGCCATTGTTGATGGAGTTTTGTTCAAGAAAGATGTGATAGGAGTCTTTGTTGAGATGCATTAGCACAAATCAGATTCAAAGGGTGTTGGAAGAGTTTCATGGTGGACCAGCTAGTGGTCATTTTACACCAAGAGTGACAACTCTAAAAATCATGAAGGCTGGTTATTATTGGCCTAAAATCTTCAGTGATTGCTATGCATGGATCAAGAGGTGTAAGAATTGTGCATTCTTCACAGGAAAAGAGAGACTTGCTGCCCTTCCATTGCATCCAATCTCAGTTGACCAGCCATTCATGCAATGGGGTTTGGACTTCATTGGAGTCATTAATCCCAATTCAAGCCAAGGGCATAAATGGATTTTGATAGCCACAGACTACTTCACCAAATGGACAGAAGCAGTAGCACTCAAAGAGGTAAATGAGTCTAGCATCTTAGACTTTTATGAGGGGATAACAACCAGATTTGGTGTACCTGCTACAATAATCTCAGATAATGCATTGGCATTCATTGGATCTAAGGTGACTGAGTGGGCTGTCAAGAACGGTATTTACCTAAGCACTTCATCAAACTATTACCCTCAAGGTAATGGCCAGGCCGAGTCTACAAATAAGAACTTGTTAAGGATCATTAGGAGGACTCTTGACAAGAATCAGAGGTCTTGGCATACTAAACTGAAATCAGCCTTATGGGATGATAGGATAACTCCCAAGAGATCCACAGGTAACTCTCCATTCAGGCTTGTCTATGGAAGAGAGGCAATCTTGCCCATGTCACTTGAGTTGCCAACATTGGAACTCATGAAGCAGCTAGAGTTGCTAGAGTTTGAGCCCATGGAGGTGAGGTATGTAGAGTTGATGGAGCTGCAAGAGATCAGAAATCAAGCATCCCAAGCAATGGAGAAGGATTAAGCTTTGATCAAGAAGACCTTTGATAAGAAGGCCAAAGATAGATCTTTTCAAGTTGGAGATCTAGTGTTGAAATGGGATGTGGATAGAGCAAAACCGGGAAGGCATTCAAAATTTGATGCCATTTGGAGTGGCCCATACATGGTCACAAAGTGCAAGAACAACAATGCTTTCCAATTGGCCTCATTGGATGGTGAAGAACTGTAGATTCCAGTAAATGGAATCTATCTCAAGCGTTGCTTCTAGAGGGAAATTCACTACTTTGTAAATATTAGATTAGATTTTCATTCCTCCAAGTGCTTGTGCACATTGTTTTGTTGTAGGTTAGTTTTGTTTTCCCTAAGTGCTTTGGCATAGCTTGCTGTCCATGGAGATGTTTTGCAGCCCTTGCTCCCATCAGGTGATATTCCATCTTCCTCCTTGCACATTCTAAGTTAGTGGGGGTTCTAAACAGAATATTTGATGACTCCATGCCCAATGGACTGCTTCAGGCAACTGGTATCTTCTACCTAGCAGGCAGGTAACCCCGTTGAGTCGCCAAATTGTTATCCAAAATTCACCCCAGGTAAATTTGATAACATGCATTGAATACTCAAGTCCAGCAGGTAGATAGATTGATTCAAGGCAAAAATCATGTTTCAGTGGTCCCCTCGATTTTTTCTATCTCTCTTGTCCAAGAAGAAAGGAGCAAGTTCTAAAAAAGGGTGAAAAGGTTGCAAAAACAAGCAAGCTTGGGCAGAAAAAATCATGAAAATTGGCTAAGTCCTAGGTCAAGGCGGCGGCCCTTGGGACAGATTGGGATGTCGGGCGCGAACCGGCCGAAAAGCCTCTAGGCGGTCAAAGCAAAATCGACAATTTGGGACATCCGGGCCGTGGGGACCACGCGGGATGCGAAAAGGGCGAACCACCAGAGAAGGAAAAAACAAAATCGACTAAGCATTATGCAGAGCAGTGAGGACATTTGGGCCGTGAGGGCGCTAAGGCGCGAACCACCGAGATCATCCAAAATAGAGAAATTTTGATTAGAACCTTTGGGACAGTTGGGACATAGGGACGCGATGGGGCGTAAAAGGTGGCAGGCCCGAGGACGAATCGAGTAATGCCACGTGTCACAAGGAAAACGTCCAAAATTTCAAAGGGCAAGGTTTGAAGCGTTGGCCCGAGCTAATAAAAGAGGACACGTGTCCTAAGGAGAAGGGGAGTGTGGAGCTTGGGGAGGAATTAGAGAATTTGGTAAAAGTTTTGGCCAAAAACTAAAAGGTAAAGGATGACCCCGCACCCTTGTCCTCCGACCGAGATCATGCCACGTGTCCCAAGTGGCGGGGACTTGGGAAAAATGGGAAATTTTCCAAAATTACAAAAAGTCAAAACTTTCAAGGAAAACCCACGGGTAAGGGATGGAGAGAATTTTCATCTCATCCAATCAGCACGACACGTGTCATCCAGTGGCGGAGCATGGAAAAAATTTTAAAACCCATTTTCCCTGTTTTATGCCCTAAATCTTTAGATCGCCATATCTTTCGATCCAGAGCTCGGATTTGCACGTTCTTTATATCATTGGAAAGATTATAAAATTCCCTACATGATTAAGGGTCAATCTTGAATTTTGGTTCAGTATAGAGAGAGAAATTTAAGGAACAGCTCTGACACGTGTCCATGGCCAGAAATGACATTTCAATGACCAAATTTAATGCAGAATGGGTCGCATTCTCCTCCAGTTCAGTCAAAAATGATAGGGTATGGGTTTGTAAGGTCCAACATGCCATTTTAATGCATTTACAGTCAATGAGGAATGGGCTCCCATGTTTTGTACGTTTTCTCTCTCATGGGCTCAACCCATGCAATGTAAAAAGCCAGATTTGGCTCATTTCTAAAGGGGGAACACTTTTTGGCATAGCAATCTTCTTCTTTCACCTCCAGAAAGTGATTGTTGCAAGAATCAGACCTCTTCAAAGATTGTAACAGGTTTTCTACCTCTCTGAGGTTGTAATGTAGTGGTTTTGACATTGGAAATGATAATGCAAGCCTTGTGAATGAGTTTCAGTCCTTTGTTTGTATTATTTGCTTCATTTCAGATCCTAAATTATATCTTATCAACCTGTGTATGTTTTATGCTGCAATATTTGGTTTGTGTCTATTTGCATGAAAAAATATTCACCACTCCTTTTGGTGCATCACCATCTTTAGTTAGTTTCAATTTTTGCACTTCTATCCCTGTCTCCTTGCATTTAGAGTAGGATTAGGATCTGAACCTCTGTAGTTGTGCAAGCATTAGATCTAATCAGAGGAGTTTGAGGAACCAACCTCTAATTTGGAGATTCCTCTCTCAGTTTCACAAGTCCCACACTTGGAGAGAGGTTTCCATGTTGTGCAATCACACTGGATGCCTGAAACATCAACCTAGAAGCCTGATGTGCGTCCAGGGGTGCTGTGATCCTGCTCTAATAGATCTCTCTCGTATTATATCTGCATATTTCTATTATAATTTTGATCTTGTATAATCATGAGCCTTATTTGAATGTTAAGTCTATTTGTGGATTTACAACTTCCTAGTTCTATTAATGAGCTTAAGTGCTTTTACTTTTGATATGGTGAAAGGGTATAGAAGCCATTTTGAGCTCTATAGCTTTTTCATGTCCTTTAAATCACTAATTCAAGATCATGAATGATGCCTTCCACTAAACTCACATAAAAGAGAGACTCGGCTCCCTCTCGCGTGCCTCGGGTGAGCACCCAGTGCCCGCTGGGTGATAGGATGGACGCGCATGAGGTTCCCTTGTTCTTGGTGGGTGTAAAAATGACTACATCTTGGTTTTATTGCTGGGACCTCTTTTTGAAGTTGTAGTGGAACATGGCATACATCATGGTCTATGCAAAAAGTGATGACAAAGCGCTTAACACTTGAAGGTGTTGAAAATTGGTTTAAAAGCATGGAGGATGAGTTTGCTCGAGAGAGATTTGGACGACGAGTTTGATACGTGAAGATGGGTGGAAGACACTCTCTATCATGAGTTGTATGAAACCTTCTTCTGCATTGTTTCCAGTAGAGTTATTTGAGTGGCTCTCGACATATGCATCTAGGTCGGGGTGGTATTATAAATCACACCCTTGGACCCAAGAAACATACCAGAACTTACAAGATGCCGATCTAACGTGGACCCATGCTATAGATCATTGGTGGAAGGGAGTATTGGCTAGCTACACTCTGGAATATACAATTTCCACGTATTCTTATGTCGGAGCTTGATGAGTTTGAATTTTTGCGAGAGCCTGGAGGATCATTTTTTACGGCTATCCCCCTGAAAATCAAAATCTTGAGGGTAACCATGAGTTTAGAGGCATTCCCAATGGCCGGCTAAACCACTCTAAACGATTGGTGAGGAAGCCAGGTTGATGAAAGATGGCTGATATAATGACTGAAAAGGAAAGGGATGAGAGACGGCTTAAGTATGGTGAAGTGCGTGAGAGGGAGATTGCGAGATGGCGTGAGGTTGCATTTACAATGGATTTATGGAGGTAGACATTTTTTCGAGAAGAGTTTCACATGGAGGATGTGGAGCTTGAATAGTCTATGCTACCCCATCTTGGCAAGCGCGGTAGAGAGAACCCCTCCACTTCGATGATGAGAGCCATCGCGTGGAGAAAGGAGAGTCATTGGCATGCATTTGACCCCACCTAGTGACCGAACCTTGGTGCTTGGTTTTTCAAACGAGGAAAAAGTACAATTGATCCATTTGATATCAATGGAAGCAACCGATCGGCACCCATAAGATGATTCTCATTTGGGACTTCTATGGCTTCACACACTATTCCAGTATTTGGTGGAATGTTTGGACAAGGCACATATACAAGTGGTTTTGGGAGCGCGTTAGGAAGTGGTGGAGGAAATATGACTAGGAGTGGCACTAGTTCACAAAATGTTGGCACGTAATTCAGTGGGATGACAGGAGTGTTTGGCATGATAAACACAAGCCCTATACCTAACACAGGAGGATCTGGAGGTGGAAGTGGTGGAGCTGGTGGCTCAAGATCTAGTGGGTATGGCGAGAGGAGGAAACACTGGAGGAAATCGAGGGACTGGGTCAGGAGGACAAGGGCCTTAGCCACCTCCTCAAGTCTTTTTGAGATGTCTCTACACTTACCAGATTACAGTGGGATAGAAGATGCCACAGAGCATGTGCATAAGTGCGAGCTGCTATGGCGCGTGAAGGGGATCACGACCTAGGATCGAAAGGCCAGTCAATTTGCAATAACCTTGTAAGGACGTGTGCATATTTGGTATAGAAAGTATGACCCTCATCAGAATATTGTGGATTATACCACACTAAAAAATGCGTTCTTGGTGGAATTCCACATACCTCAATTTGAGCAGAAGAGCATCAGCTCTCTCAAGGAAATCCAGCAGGGAATGGTAGAAAGCACGTGGGAATATGATGCATGTTTTAAAACTCTGTTGTCTAAACTATCTTATGATATCCACCCTTCACAACATGCTCAGTGGTTTGTCAGAGGATTGATCACAACATTTAGGAGGGCTTTGTCTCATAAAACATTCACGGACATGCGCGAAGTGTTGGAATCTACTTTACGCGTTGAGGCGGTTGGTTGTGTTGAAATTGGTGTTAGCCCATTTCTAGAGGGGGCTTAGATCGCTGCCATGGCTAAGCTGTTGGAGAAATTATCTGCCAACATAGTTCCAGAGACTTGTGGTGGGATGTGGTGCATAGATTGTAACGTAGAAGGGCACATAAAGGATAATGGTGGGATATGTACTGAAAGGCGGTATGCTTCGTAGCGATAAATTGTGAAATATGTCATGGGGACCATGATGTGAGTAGAGTGCCCCCTTTTACAACACGTGATCCACAAAAAAATTTCTTGTTATTGTAAGATATGTACTTCAACCACACATGACACTAAGGATTGTAGATTGATTGACCAGATTCATGAGGCAATTGATCTTGGTGTGCGCTAGACAAGCATTGCCCAGAGTTCTAAGGGAGTTGAATGTTGGTATGAAGAGAGCAAAGATGGAGGTGCACATGGAAGAGGATTTTGTGGAGGATTTCATGGCCATGATAACTAGGAGGAAGACGTGAGTTTCTGCATGGTACATGCTTTAATTGTGGAGCCACGAGACCATTATAAGCACGAATGTCCAGATCTTCTACAATGGTCCTGGTGTGGAAAAAACCATAATAAGTGCGAAGATTATCCGGAGTTATACGAACATATGAGTCAGCAACACCGAAAGGATAAGGGCGTTGCCATGGTGAGTATTAAGAAGGCTGACGTGCAATGGCTCCCGCAAGTAATACGTGAATTAGAACTAGAGCCTATTATGGTAACAACAAGGGAAAGAGTCTACACACGCAAGGGAAGTTCCTAGCAGAGACCTTTGGTTTTAAGGGAAGAAGTAGTACATGGAAGTATCCAAACCCGTCTCACCAGAAAGAAGTCTACTAGGAAACCATGGATGTAATTTGAAGTTTACAAGGGGAGATCCAATGCTTAAAAGAGAAAACTAGAAAAGATGAGAAAAGAAGACTAGTAGAAGCACCAAAGGATGACTTAGACGAGGTTAAGGAGGTGTGTAAACTATTGAGGCAAGAGAATGTTATTCCCTTGCTAGGAGCATGGTTGAGAGAAAAGGTACCACGTGCCGGGAAGAACACGAAAGGTAGATCCTGCATGCAAACCTCCCACCTCACAGCCTTGATTATGACAAAGAAATCACCTTGAATGCAGTAGTGGATGGATGGCTGCTTAGCAACATCCTCATTGACATAGGCATGGAGGTTAATGTTCTCACTCTGGATGCCTGACATCAAATGGGAAGACCTGCATTACAGCCATCTTCAAATGTGTTGTATATGGTAAGTAAGACAAAGACAATGCCCATAGGTGTCTTGAAAGATGCGAGCATTACCATGTCAGGGGGACTTTGAAGTCTTGGCGCTTGCCGAGGCATATAATTTCCCAGTGTTACTTGGGTGCCCATGGTGCTATAAGAATAATGTTGATCTCCAATTTAACAAGGGGTACATAAGCTTTGAAAATAAGGAAGAGAAGGTTCATTAGGGATTTTGAAGTCTTGGCGCTTGCCGAGGCGAGATAATTTCAGTGTTACTTAGGTGCCCATGGTGCTATAAGAATAATGCTGATCTCCAGTTTAACAAGGGGTACATAAGATTTGAAAATAAGGAAGAGAGGGTGATTATACCACTTGCTGATGGAAAGTCCACACCCTATATTGAACCCCTTGGAGAGGAGGTCCTGGAAAGAATATATGTGTGCTCCATAAGAGATCCAGAGACCATCCACCATATAGATGGAGCCATCCAGTTTTATGATGCTCAATCTATCAGTGATACTACCAGTATAGCATGTGATAATTGGGCGCATGGGACTTATGAAATGATTGGGTGACATCGAAAGGATCGGTGACCAAGGTAACAACAAAGTGCGTACTGAGTTCGGCTCTTGGTAGGAAAGGAAATAACCAAGTATTCGGGGATATATATCCCGAGGTCTTTTTGAGAGAAATGGAATCTCAATGGAGGGAGGACGAACAACGAGATATTGGGTTATGTTTTGATAGACATAGCAGCGAGGTGGTGGGCTGCGCATAATGAAAACTTGTTGGAATGGCGTGAAGTTAGAATTGTGCTCACTTGTGTCGATTATCGAGGAGCAATACACCCACCGCTATTAAGGATTACAATGGTAATGAACTGCATCTTCCCAAATCTAGGCATGTGAGACGGTTTGGGGAGAAGGCGTGGAAGCTTTACCACCCTCTCTTTGGGTGCACTGAGATGTATTCGATACTACAAGGTTGTGCACGTTCTTGGTACATCCATTCTGAAACTCATCGCCAGACAGAAATTGGCAAGAATTAGTGGCTGACCTGGTTCACACATTCAAGTACCGAAGTACCAAGTAACAGTTGATGAGGCGTTGCAGGCTATTAAGCGCCTCACTCTAGGGGATTGTGCCATGGTGGAAGATAGATTAGTAGACTTACTTGGTGGACCTAGCTTAGAAGTGCGGTTTGAAGAGGAGGAACTAGAAGACATACAATTTGAGCATGTGTGTGCTGAAAAGGAGAAAGGAAAGATGGTATACATTATTGATGGAGAGGAGATGGAGAGCCTGAATGTCGACCATTCGGTTGGGATGCGTGAGGTAGTTGATAGTGTGGATGCATGTGCGCGTGCATATCATGAACCACTCAAAACCAAGAAAGTTAACATTGGCTTGGAGAAGGAGCCTAAGGAAGCTATCATTGGGGACTACTGGTCGGACAAGGAAGTATCAAAGATCATCAATCTCTTACACGAATTCAAGGATTTATTCCCATGCAGATACCATGAGTTGAAAGGTGTCCACCATTCATTGGGGGAAATGAGGATAAAGTTGAAAGATGGTGCATGCTTGGTTAGGAAGAGACCTTACAGGATGAATCCCAACATGCACGTAAGGGTTAAAGAAGAGCTAGACAAAATGATAACATCTGGTATCATTGAGGCTATGGAGGAATCAGAATGGATAAGTCTAATGGTGATCAGCATAAAGAAGGATGGGTGGATTAGGATATGTGTGGATTACAGGGAGTTGAATGCTATTTGTATCATATATCCTTTTCCCACCCCCTTCACTGAAGAGATTTTGGAAGGAGTTGCTGGGCGCAAGGTCTATTCCTTTACGGATGGATTCTTGGGATATCACCAAGTAAGGATTGCCAAGGAAGACCAAGAAAAGAAAACTTTCGCCACCGAGTGGGGAATATTTGCATACACAGTCATGCCCTTTGGATTGAGGAATGCGCCACTGTATTTTTGCACATAGTGGTACAAGCATTTAAGGACTTCATCCATAAGTTCCTTCAAGTATATTTGGATGATTGGACAGTGTATGGATTGGTAAGGGACCATTGTGATAACTTGAGATTGATTTTTGAAAGATGTCAACAGTTGAGGATTTCTCTCAACATCAAGAAATGTGTCTTTGCAAATCCTTTTGGAATGTTGTTGGGGCATATCATATGCAAGGAGGGCTTACTAGTGGATCCCGCGAAAGTTCTGATTATTGTGGGGATTAGGGAGCCCACTAGCCAAAGCGCCGTGCGTGGATTTCTTGGACACACTGGGTACTACAAAAAGTTCATTAAGGGATACGCCAAGATCACCACACCTTTGGAAATATTGCTTAGACATAAGAGTGCCTTTCAGTGGGGAGAGGGCAACAGAGGGCATTTGACACTCTAAAAGAAAGGCTTATCACCACACCTATTCTACAATTCCCATCATGGGATAAACCTTTCCATGTCCATGTGGATGCCTCTAGTACAACAATGGGAGTCATTCTTTCTCAACTAGGAGAGGGGATTGTTGATCATCCCTTGTGTTTTGCAAGTAGAAATTTGACACTAGCTAGAACAAAATTATACAACGATCGAGCGCGAGGCATTGTCAATGATCTACGTGCTCCACAAATTTAGACAATATCTGCTGGTGACTCCCTTCATATTCTACACTGACCATATGGCCTTGAAGTATCTAGTAAACAAAGCAGTGTTGCAAGGGCACATATGTCATTGGGTACTTTTATTTTAGGAATTTGAATTCAGAGTGGTGGTAAAACCTGGAAAGAACAATTGTGGGCTGGATCATTTATCAAGGATTGATTTGGGAGAGGACACACAAAGTATCAAGGAAACCATGTTGGATGCACAACTATTCAGGTTGTGGCACGTGCCCTCGAAGTTAGAAGACATTGTTGTTTTTCTCAAGGAAGGTGTGGTGCCCGAAGGGATGAATGCTCTGGAAAGGAAAAGGTTAGCCATATGTGCCACACCCTTCATGTTGATCAATGGGGATTTGTATAAAATGGGCCATGATGAGGTTTTGCACCGGTGTGTATTAGAACATGAACGCGTGGCCATAATAGAAGAAGCCCATGGTGGGATTGCTAGAGGACACTATGTGGGGAATGTAACCACGCGCAAGATCCTAGTCACCGGACTATGGTGGGAGATGATTCACTAGGATTGCATTGAGTTTTACAAGGCCTGTGACCACTTCCAGCGCCTTGGTAAACCTGGAAGAAGGGATGAGATGCCCTTGCACCCTATGCCAGTGTGGAAGCTTTTGAAAAATGGGTAATAGATTTTTTCAAACCAATCTCACCAGCTGCGCGAAGGACTAACTCGTGGCATATCATTACTTGTACTGATTATCTGACAAGGTGGGTAGAGGTCATGCCCACTAAGGATTGCACCACAGCCACGACTGCTAGATTTTTGTGGGAGAACATTATCAGCAGGTATGGGTGCCCATTAAGTTTAACAAGTGATAGGGGCACTCACTTCTTAAATGAAACCATTAGGATTCTATTGGAAGAATTCATGGTAGCCCATCACAAGACTACCCCTTATCACCCTCAGGAAAATGTGACTGCAAAGGCATTCAACAAAATCCTTAGTCACAAATTGACTAAGATATGTGATGTGGGTAGGCGGGATTGGGATGACAAGGTGTCAGTAGTTCTTTGGGCATACAGAACAACGTATAAAAGATTAAACAAGACCACACCATTTCAATTAGTGTTTGGCGCGGAAGTAGTTTTTCCGGTCGAATTCATGCTACCATCTCTACGTATAGCGCTTGTAGGAGGGTTGGACAATGAAAAGCACTAGAAGAAAGAATAGTTGAATTGATAAAGTTGGATGAAAGGCGCTCACTAGCAAGACGGAGCCAAGCAACCGAGAAGGCAAAGCAAAAGGCATGACATGACCACCATATTAAGAACAAACAATTTGAGGTTGGCTAGATGTATTGCTATATGTTCAAAATTTCTACGCCATCCTAGAAAGTTGAAGGTGAATTGGTTGGGTCCTTATGTAATTTCATACATCCTTGATTCGGTCGTGTGCTAGTTACAAGTGCTGGATGTACCAAAATTACCTAGACACTTCAATTGAAGTAGGCTGAAGCCCTACTATAAATAATGCTTCTTGGTGTTTGTAAATAAGGCAGTTTTTCCAGTTGGTTTAGAATTTCCTTTTATGATTTTTCTTTCTTGTATTTCCCTTTCACATTGTTGTTTTGTTTTGCACCTTAGGCATTGGTAACCTTATTACTTTTTGACTTATGAATGCGCAGAGGACCGCGCATTGTTTTAGTGTGGGGTGAGATGATGAAGAGAAACTTGGAGTTATTTTGCTAGGAGGATTTGGGTCGGTGGAAAAATAAGGTTACATTGGAAATCCACGTACAAAGGAGAAAAAGTGCAAAAACACGAGGTAGGCGAAAGCAAGAATCATGAGGATGGAAGAAGTGCCTTTGGCACCGGTAACATGCATGCAAGAGTCTTCTGTCAAGATGGATTGTTTACGCACCAGAAGGTTGGAAAATTTTTCGCACAAGGATTGGGCACGGGTGGAAAATTTTTCACACAAGGATTGGGCACATAAGGAGAAGCGCTGAAGTCAGGTTTTGTTTGAAAACACTGCATTAAACATTGTTGTACGTTGGTAGGTAGCCTAGCCTTAAATGCATAAAAGTGGGAAAATCTATAAATACAAGAGTGGGCATTTCATTATTTCACTTTGCGAGCATGAGAAGAGTGATTTTATTTCAAGAGCTAGGGTTTCGAGAACTGACTCGTGTGAAGGAAAATCCCAAGAACTTAAGTGCAATCGGTCCATTGGATCTACAAACTAGAGAAGTGATTCATGGGTGTGAGGAACGTTTTGAAGAAGCACCGTGATCAAAGGAGAAAAATATGAGATTAGGGTTTGTGTTTTAGGGCAAGGGCGCATGAGGAAAACTTTCAAACAACTCACAAGTTAACTTGGGAATGAAAGCAAAGGGTGCAATGATGGCCACGAAACTAGTTGGTAAACCTGTAGAACAATCTAAGAAGGGAAAGGGTAAAGGAAAAGGAAAGAAGAAACAAGAAGAAATACCCTTGGATACAAATGAGGAATGGTACTCAGAGATGCAATACCCGGATGGGGTTTTGCTAGGGCAAGAGTGGGAGTCCCACATAAGACAGATGACCGTGATCAACTACAATCATTGGTCAAGTACAATCGCAAAGGAAATGGTGCTAGAGCTGGTGTGCCCCACAAATAAACGAACACCTGATGGGTTGTTGATCTACAATGACATGGTTAAGGTGAAAATGGAGAAGGCAGGGCTTCTCCAAATTTTTGAGTTACCATATTTTGGGAAGCCTGAGCACTTGTACCAGTGGTTGATGACGTGTGTACACGAAGACTTCTTTTGCTTCGCAAGGTGCAAAATGTGCATAAATCCTCAACTAATTTCGTGCTTCACAGGCCTAAACTATGAAGGGGACGCACTCGAAGATGACCTCGGGATGAGGAGGAAATCAAAGAAACCATAGAATCCCAGGGATTTAAGAAGGGATCAAAGTACTACGACGTCTCGGATATCAGTGATCTAGTGATGAGGATGGCCGCACACCTAGTCTCCAAGCTGAATGGACAAGAAAGGTGGACCCAGGTGAGCAAGCCCTGGCTAAATGTCTGCAGGAAAGTCGCTAAGGGCACCATATACAACATCTCCCAATATATTGCAGATGAAATCATAAGCAGCACGGAGAAGGGAGGAAAGATCCTATTTGGAAACATTCTATTGATAATTGTGTTCTCATAAATCGGGGTGCCGGATGCATCCGACAAGTTCATGTGGGAGTACCCTGCTAAAGATCCCTCACCTACGAGAGAGATTTCAGAAATACACATGTGAATCAATGATAGGGGTACATAAGGTGCACTTAGACAAATGGTATAAGTGCCTTAGGAACACATTCGGGGCTGAATGGCGGATCCCTAAACAACTCCCCGCAACAACCGAAGGAGAAGCAGAGTTCGCAGTCTACTAGCACTTCTATATCGACAGGTTCATTTTGGTCGATGGAAGCTAGAGTCCATGGTGTAAACTCCCATTCTCATTTACTGCCCAATTTTTCCAAGCAGGAGTAAATAGATACAAGGAGTTGAAGAAATTAAACCTTGAGTTGTCCACCCTTGACAGAGAGCATAGGGAAATGAGGAAGAAGCTAGTCTACCTAGAGAAGCACGTGTACGTTGAAAGGTATGTGTCGTAGGATGTGCATATTGTAAGGCCTTTGACCTTACCTATTACTGGGAACAATGTCGCAAGGATTTACCTACGCATAAGGCCAAAATTTGAAAAGGGTGCGTATGTGGAGAATGAGATATCCATCCCATATGACCCTCATTGGAAGGAAGAAGCTTGTGCCAAAGCGTAAGGAGAGGGAAGAGAAAGAGGAACAGAGGGCGGTGGAGAAGCAGGATGTAGGTACCGTAGGGACAAGTACCTACGTCCGGAAGAAGAAGAGAACGATGGTCAGGGAGAAGACCCCAGAACCTGCAAAGCCACCATCCCCTAAGGAGCCCTCAGATGAAGAGAAGACCACATCCTTGACTCTAGAGTTTTTAGCAGAGGAAGAAGAAAAGGGGATGGAAGGGCAGTGCGAAGATACGAGACGACCGAATTCCTATATAGGCAAAAAGGATGATGATGAAGAGGAAGAGATGGAGGTAGATCAGGAGCTGATTGATGTCCATGATTTAGAGGGAGAGGAAGCAGAAGATGCAAATGATGCTTTCATCTTTGTAAGGAGGAAGGGCACCCAAGGGGAGGAAGGCACGCAGAGTGAAGAAAGGAGTGAGGGGCAAGTACTAAGGAGCCATATATGCCCAAGCTCACTCAGGAGGAGGTGAATGAGAAAGTGACAAGGGAGGCGGAGAAGATAATTAATACCTTGGTTGAAGAGGAATTAAGTGCAACGCAGAGCTCATGCTCGGTGAATTCAAGGAAGAGCAAAGGGAGAAGAGTGTGGGTAGTACAAAAGGCCCAACTCTTTCAGTAACTATTCCCAAGGGCATTTGCATGGGAAGTAAATGCGTGGAAGGGGAAGAATAACGATGGGATATGTTGACGACCCCAACAAATTTTTACGCACGTGTTTCTAGAGTACCGTGCCTACCAAGGAGTTAACCGCCATGGAATCCTTTGATCTTGAGGGTGGATACCTGCACACAAGAAAAATGCTATCGTGGGCATTCAACTCCCACCTTGATGAGCCCGAGTTTGAGGTTAACCAAGGAGCGATACTAGCGCTGTCCGAAGGAAAGGGGGACAACCCCATTATAAACACGCAACAACTATCGAATGAGAAAGTGTGTACGCATGAACAAAATCTTCGTGGAAGTTGAGGCTAGGCTCTTACAGTAGAAATGACAGGGTTAAGGTCTTGGAGGACGATGGAGAAGAGGAAGGAAGAAATAGTTAATCTAACAAAGGAACTCAGCCTTGGAAAAATGATCAATGCTCAACTACAGCAAGAATTACCGAGAGGAGAAAGAAAAAGTGCGTGAAGTTTCCAAGAAGGTGGAGCTCATCTCCTAGGCTATTATCATGAAGCACCCAGACCTTAACCCTCCCACGTAAAAATATGGTTCCTCCCTAGAGTGTCTTGAGGACTTGACTTGGATCCTCACCATGGAAAGGCAGCCTTTGGCCTTGGAGTCGATAGAGGATGTAGCTACGCGCTTGGAGCAGGAGGACAAGTTGAAAGTCATCACACTCATAGCTAAATACAACAAGGTGCTCGCTGATGTAAAAATAGCTGCACAAACCACTGGGGTCACATATGACCATTGCGTGGACCAGACAAGGTGACAAGCATGTTGCTTGCCAGCAACGAGGCTAAGCTAAAGGACTTCAGGGAAAAGAATAAAGGTAATAGAGCCGAGTGAGAAAAGATCCTAGCCGAAGTGGAAAAGAAGTCTGAAGCTATTGAGATCTTGCGGGTCTCAATCAAAACCCAGCTAAAAGAGCTCTACAAGGTCATTACGAGGAAGATGGATGCCTTGGAAGATCAAGCAAAGGAACTGGAGATGATGGTAGAGACCATAAACACAAAAGGGGAAGGGTTAACCTTCGACAATGTGAGCACATTGGTTGGCAACCTTTGCACAAGAGCGCAGGATGAAGTCAGCACTTGGAATACGCTGGAGGCCAACCTGCGGCAGAATTTCCCCCTTCTTCTTTAAGCAGTTCTCCTTCTATTCTTTCTCTCCCCATTATTTATTCTTTCACTCCATTCTTTTCCAAGGCAGGGCCTTGCCTTTTTGTACTACATTATTTGAAGAGCTTCCCGAGGGTGGAGAATAGGTGAAGTGTGGGGTAATGTTGGCACCCTATTGTAGCTTCTAAATCTTAAAGGCGTGTAGGTGTGCATGGCTAGAGGAAGCGCGCAAGTTAAGGCACGCAAGGTAGGATTCAAAAAGGGTTCTTGGAGAACCAAGGACACGTGCCCACAAAGCACAATTTGGGACTTAGCCATTTTCAGCCTTTTGGACAGAACACATGAAGAATGTGTTCTGTTTGGATAAGGTTCCAGCCTAGCAACAGGGTGTCCTGGAAGGAATATACCTTGCGATAAGAAGATCTAAAAAGATAATCATGACATGGAGAGGCATGCACCTAAGGCGATCCACACCTTGACACTTGGGGCCAGATCTGAGGTTGTAGAGGAGTTTGTTGGAGCTTAGATGCCTATTTATACGCGCATCCTTAGCAAAGAAAGAAGAACCTAAGGAAGGAAGTGAAGCTCTACATAATTACTACAAGAACTATGGGATAAAAAGGGTAGATGATTATAGGAAGGATGTAATAAGGGAATGGGGAATGTAAATTTTGTTTTGAAAGCCTTCATGTATGGATCCAGATATAGCGCATGACTACGGTCTCCCCATTTGTAATATTCTAGAGTAATTCTATGAATGAATATGATAAGGTTACCATGATAATTGCGTTAATATCTCTCTGTATTATCTGCATATTTCTATTATGCTTTTGATCTTGTATAATCATGAGCCTTATTTGAATGTTAAGTCTATTTGTGGATTTACAACTTCCTAGTTCTATTAATTCTGTTAAGTTCTTTTACTTTTGATATGAATGAAAGGGTATAGAATCCGTTCTGAGCTCTATAACTTTTTCATGTCCTTTAAATCACTAATTCAAGATCGTGAATGATTCCTTCCACTAAAATCACATAAAAGAGAGACTCATCTCCCTCTCGCGTGCCTCGAGTGAGCACCCAGTGCCCGTTGGGTGATAGGCCGACACGCATGAGGTTCCCTTGTTCTTGATGGGTGAAAAAATGACTACACATAGTGAAGGTAGACAAAGAGGATCACGTAGCAAGTGAGTGAATTGTGATGTGGGGTTGACTTGGATGATTGATTAGAGGAATTTTGAGTCACATGGATCTTCGATAGAGGAAGAGGTCATTGAGGTTACTGATAAAAGGGGTCCTACAAAGAAAGGGAGGACCGTGACTTAGGAGTCAAATTAGAGGAATGATTGGAGGAACTTGGATTTGCATGGATATTTAAAGGAGGAAGACGTCATTGAGGTAATTGATAAAGGGGTTCCTGTGAAGAAAGGGAGGACTGTGATGTAGGATTCAAATTAGAAGAATGATGGGGATATTTTGTGGTGACACAAATCCTTAGAGGAGGAAAAATTCATTTAGGTGATTGATTACTCCCTAGAAGAAATTTGATTGGATGAGGCTTAGGAGACTGAGAGGAATCTGAAAGATAGTTTGGATTAGAATCATCAGAATATTGAGAGGAATCTAAAAGACAGTCTGGATTAGAATCAAGAGATTGAGGGGAATTAGAAGAATAGTTTGGATTAGAATAAGAAGAATAACATGGATTAGAATCAGAAGAATGACATGGATTAGAATTAGAATAATACCACCTTTGTCCATGAGATGAAGGTGAGGAAAGGGGTAATTGAATGGGTTCTCTAGTGCAAAGAACCAAACGAGGTTTAGTCATGATGGGCATATTTCGATGTGAATGCCTAAACCTAGGTTCCCTGTAAGTGTGAGGAACCATGTGATAGTTAGTCATTGTTGGCATTGTTGGGTCTAAATGCCTAGACCTATATTGTATGATTGAACTCCTTCATATAGAAGGAAGTTCCATGTTGATTTGAGCAACATAACAGTAACCAACTAAACATATTGTAAGTATGGAGATGCTCATGTGATTTTCCAAAGGGGCCTAAGGAAAATAACCATACTGATGACACAATTTTGACACTCCAACAAGGTTTGGAAAAAAGGTTGCAAATTTTAATGTCAAAATGGTTGAACAAAATTTGATGACACAAAATATGCAAATGAAAATTTCTCAATGTTTATATTTTCTCAAGAGTTTATTGATAGGAAACATTTTTTCTAAGGTTTGAAAAATGTGTACAAGGACTACAATGAACCTAGGAAAAAACAAGCAGTGTAAAACTGTAAAGGTCCCAAAGAATGTCCAATGGAAAATAATAAAGAACCAAAGGATCAAAGGATTGTCCTAGGAAAAACAATTTTACAAGAGTGATCACAAGGAACAATCACACAAGTTTTGTAAACTAATCCAATCTATAAGGAAATACTCCATATGCAAATATGTCTCAATTATAGTTTGGCGTAAGATGATCAACACAATGTCAACACTTAGGTCGAGTTTAAAATAAACAAGGTGTAAGTATTAACAAGGGGTTGAAGTGACTTTCAGCTCAAAGTATACTATAACCAGTCTAGATATAAACAAGGCCTAAATCCCAAAAAGTGGAAGTTACAAATGTGAGAAATGCAAAAATACCACTTAGATATGTTAATCAAGCTTTGCGGAAAAGAAAGATATTAGTATCAAAATAATATTGATACGACACAAAAACGTAACAACAACACTTTTCAAGGTTGAGGCAATTTTTGGAAGGAAATAAGGTCAAAGTATACCAAGGAGTTGTTAAGGTGTGAGAACGTAATGGTACAATATAGAAACTTAAATCAAGTTTATGAGAAACAAGATGTAAGTATCAAAATTGTATCAAGACGATGTGAGAAAAGTAACACCTCAAAGGAAGGTCAATGATGAATCAAGCCTAGCTACGATGAAGATCTTGATGTGGGTATCAAGATCAAATGGCTATCAAGATGTGAAGATGTACCAACACACTTTCAACGTTTACCATCCAATCTCAAGAAAGGATGTGCTAGGTTAATTAATTATGCATAGTATATATTAATTATTTAATTAATTATATTAATTAAATAATGTTGTTATATGGTTTTAAAACCATATTTGTCTTATTCCATAGTTATAGGATTATTTTTTGCATAGTTGCAACTTAATCATTTGTTTGTATTAATTTAATTGTTGTTTCCCAGATGTATTATGGAAGTTGTATTTTTGGTTGTACCTATGTAACCTCTCTTTTTTTTGCACATGACTATACAATACCTATAAGTATTACATTCCATCCATTGTAACTTGGTTGATTCTGATTAATACAATCTACAGGCTTCCGTCTCTATTTAAATTTGGTACCAGAGCAATAATTTGGCTTGTGAAGCTACAAAGGGTTAAAGGAGAAGGTTACAGAGGAAGAGAAGTGTCTTGGAGAATAATTTTCCTTTTAGGAGAGCCTGTGTTTCCTCCAAAGAACTTTCCAGACACATCCTGCATCCCCGTAACCCCTCTTTTATTCTAGGTGTTTGGAACACAATTTTTTTTTGCACCTTGGTGCTTGGTGCACTAGGAAAAATTTACTACAGACCGAGCTATTTTGCATTCTGGCTGAGTTGTATGCAAAAGAAGCTGGTTGTAGAGCCCCCACCAAGTTGGAAACTGGGTCACCAGGCGAGCTAGACTATTAGAAGACCGAGCCATTCTAACATTTTTAAAATATACTGAGCCCTATTGGAGTTGCATATGAATTGAGACATTCTTCAATGGGATAGAGCTTCTACTGAGCCAAGAACCGAGTTGAGTCATTGTCTTCACATAGAGATATATTGTGACCGAGTTGGGGTGAAGCATTGCAAGAACCAAATCGAGAGCAATCTGAGTTTACATTGATCCACCGTCGAGCAAACCAAGCTATTCTACATTGTTGACTGAGCTCATCCCACTGAATGGATCGTGACAAGTTAGAATTCAAAGTGGCTGAGCCACGAGCTAGGTATATCACCAAATGACGGATCACCTATAGACCTGCAGAAGAACCAGATCAATCTTCAAAGGGAAGATCAATCATTACAAATAGTAGCTGACCACTACCTGAAAAAAAATAAAGGAATCAGTTTCATAAAAAAATGAATCCACTACATTGTAAAGCGAACAAAAATCAAAAGTGAAGGAAATTTTTAAGCATGGCCAAACCAAACAATTGAAGAAAAATCAATAATAAGCGATGGAGAAGCGGTGAAGGTGGAGAAAAGGCTTCAAGATCCATTTTTCATGCTAAAGAAAAACCCTAAATTCACCTTCCACACATGCAGCCACGTGGAGCTTCATTCAAATCACTTCTTTCAAAAGGTTAGTCAGTTTTACATTTGTTTAAATACAAATTTGTTCAATTTACATCACAAGTGTACAAGTGGCCAAGGCGGTTAGAGCAGAAGCTTTGGGTGTGGGAGGTTTGGGGTTCAAACCCCACCCCCAGCTTGTTTTTTAAACCAATTTGATTTTAGAGGAAAATTTAGCAAAACCGCCAAAGTTGGAGGTAGATCTGGTGGAAAAACCATCGCTAAACAACATAGTTATAGCCAAACAGGTCTCTAAACTTTTAGTGAGAAAATCCCTAAATTTAGGGTTTTTTTTTTTCTCCACTAGGCCTGTTTTTTCATTCTGGACATTTTTTGCTAAAGGAGGCCTATCCAGAAATTACATTTTCAGCTATATTTTTCAATTTAATGCGTAGTGGGTCATTTTGGGCTTTGGAGGCCACCAGGGCCCGCAAAACAAAAAAATTATCCTGTCATTCAATTTTTCTATATTTTTGAATGTAATTGCATGCTGTAATATATTGTACTAATTTGCAGGTTGCCATAAGTTAACTACCAACTTTTTAAGCGATAAAAACTAGCAGAGAATTGTAATAAAAACAATGAAATTTGGTTTTGAAACACTCACGAGATCCTAGATCTCATTCGTAGTGTTCGGTATATACGGTGCCTCTGGGAAGTGCTTACGGGTAAATTTATCACAACTACTACTGCACTTAATGCCTAATATAGCTGCAACAATGTTGTCTAGGCATCGACCCTTTAAATCAATGGGGAGTAATAAGGTCACAGTGCACACACTATGAGCCATCCCATCCGTCTAGTGAATGATTACACGACATAAATCAGACTGAGAAATTATCCGAGTATATAGTGAAGTTACACGTGTGTATGAGGATATTTCTTTGAGCCGGTGTCAATAATCACATAGACCCCTTTCAATATTGTCTTGGTACCACGTATTGAATTCTTTCACATACGTTAACACCTCTTTCACGTACCATCGGGTATATAGAAAGGGTGAGCTTCTTCCACGTACTACCGGGTATATTGGAAGGGCACATATATAGAAAGGTTTGTATATCAAATTGACGGTATATAGATTGGAAGACCTTATACCTAGAGTGATAAGATCCAAACCATGTTAGTGATCTTTGTAAAATGGGCACCAATGCCACTAAATTTTTTCTTCTGGATTCACAAATACTAAGAGGAAACAACTATGTTTATATGGAAGACAAAAATTAAGACACGGATTGAGTTTGAAGAAATCGGCTGTTGTGAATGATACTCTAACCAGATCAACTACTGATACAACAAAACATCGGTAGTTTGATAAAGTAGATCAGAAGGCCAAACTCATCATCTTGTTTGGAGTGTTCGATGATGTGAAACCCCACATTCAAGATGCCAAAATAGCCAAAGAAGTGTGGGATAAGTTAAGCACAAGTATACAAGGCAAAGAACAAGAATGTTATACTAAATTTGTAGAGTTAGTTACACACATTGAAGTTCAAGCAGAATGAAAAAATAGAAGCTTTCTTAAGAAGAGTTGTAGAGTTGAGGGCTTCACTTCTAGCCCTGGGAGAAGCGGTCTTAGATGATGCTCTCATTCCCATTGTTTTGAGAGCACTCCCTTCTTCATACCGTATTTTTTAACAACACTAAACTTGTCAGATACGATAGTTAGTTTTGACAAATTGGTAAACTTACTACAACAAGAGGAAGCAATGCACAATAAGGATGATGAAGAAGAAAAGGAAATTTCTTCACATCAAAAATGGAAAGGAAAAGGTAAAGGAAAACCTAATTCCTATCAAAAGTCCCAAAATCAAAATCAATATCAAGGGGATAGACAACAGAAGAAGCAATGTCCAATCTGCAAAAGAGGACATAACCTACAAGATTGTTGGTATAATACTTACAAGAAAGGTTCATCAAGAAACTTTGGACCTCCACAAAAATCTAACAAGGGACATTCTAACTACAATCAAGGGTAGAAAAAGGGGAACTAGAAAAGAAGACCCCATTAGCAAGGAAATATTGTTGAGCAACAAGAATAGTTAGACAATGAAGACTACTTGTTCACTGCTCGATCAAGTGAACCATCCACGTCATCTAGTGATGTTTGGTATGTTGATTTGGGGGCCACTCAACACATGACCAGCCATAGAGACTGGTTTATTTCAATGAGGGACACACCATCAAAAAATCATGTTTTGTTGGGAGATGATTCTTCATATACAATTTAGGGGATTGGGAACATTTCTCTACCCCTTGGTTCACACAACTATAGACTTTCAGATGTCTTATATGTCCTTGGGTTGATAAAGAATCTACTTTTAGTCAGTTAACTCCTTGATCACAACCTAAAAATTGGCTTTGATATTCATTCGGCAAGAAAATGTGTTTAATTTGAGATAAATCACGAGGCTAAAAAATAGTTGTGAAAGCCTCTAATGTGGGACGCATGTTTCAACTTGATTTTTTCCACATAGATGATCAGGCACTTGTGGCTAAGAAATCTACCTCAACATAGTTGTGGCATTGAAGACTTGGTCATGTAAGTTTCAAGTATCTCGAGACACTTCACCGGCACAATATGGTACATGGGCTACCATCTCTTCAGAAGGATACATACAAGTGTCTTCACTGCCTAGCAGGAAAACAACACAGAGCTTCATTCCAAAAGAGTACATTTCAAGCGCATGGAAAACTTGACCTAGTTCATACCGATATTTGCGGTCCGATGCAACCAAGTCATTACGGGTTTGAGTTATTCATGCTTTGTGTTGATGACTACTCAAGAAAAATGTGGATTTTTTGTCTTCGTAAGAAAATTAAATCTTTTGAAACAATCAAGAAGTTTAAAGTAGTAGTTGAGAATGGAACTGGTTGTCACATAGAACTCTCCACTCAGATCAAGGGGGAATTCACCAGTAATGAGTTCAAATACTACCTACAAACTCACGAGATTTGTCGAAAAATGCCTCCTCCACACACACCGCAACAAAATGGTGTTGTTGAGAGAAGAAATCATACTATCATGGAAATGGTGTGATGTATGATCGATGACTCTGGACTTGTAAAGAAATTTTAGGAAGAAGCAACAAAGACAACAGTTTATTTGTTGAATAGAGTGCCCACAGTTGCTCTTGACGGAGTAACACCACAAGAAGCATGGTCAAAGTGGAAACCATCTATTGCACACCTTAGAGTATTCGGGTGCAAATCAAGCATGCACATACCCAAGCAAAATAGAAATAAATTGGACATGAAGTCACATAAACTCATCTTCATTAGGTACAGTGAAGAGACTCTTGGGTATAGATTGATGGATCCTAAGACTAGAAAATTCTACACCAAAGTAGAGATGTTGAGTTTTTCAAGAAGAAGGAAGTAGAGTCTCCTCCTCCAGACTCACAAGATGTAGATTTTTCTCCATTTGTAAAAATTGAAGTTGATGTTCCCTCAAAAGATGAAAGTGACGATGGGGATGATGGTGTTGATCAGATAGAACCACAAACCCACAAGAATAGTTCAACATATGCCTAAATGGTGTACTAGCACATTACAAGATGCAAGAATGGATACTCCACCGGATACATCCACCCTGGACCACGAACTTGTAGTAAAGCAAGAGAAGAAGTTAACTTTTCTTTGATGAGTAGAGTTATTGAGTCTGATGAGCCCTCTATAGTCCAGGAATCCCTACAGTCAAAAGCTTGGAAATATGCCATGGATTCTGAATATCAATCAGTGATGAAGAATAACACTTGGTAGCTTGTCGATCTTCCACTAGGAAAGAAACCCATTAGATGTAGATGGATATTTAAAACAAAGTACAAAGCATATGGGATAGTGGAAAAGTATAAAGTGAGACTATTAGCAAAGGGGTATGCACAAAAAGAAAGCATTGACTATGAGGAGACATTTTCTCCCACAACTAAGATAAAAACAATCGAATGATATTTTTTCTAGTTACAGTTTGGCTAGAAAGTCCACCGATGGACGTAAAATTTCCTTCCTAAATGGAGATTTACTGAAGAAGAAGTCTATATAACTCAACCCAAGGGATATGTTGTACCTGATCAAGAAGCAAAGGTATGTAGACTGGAAATCTTTGTATGGCCTTAAACAGGCACCCCAAGCATGGTACATCAAGATTGATGAGCATCTCGTACAACATGGATTTTTATAAATCCATATGATCCCAATCTTTACCTCAAAAAAAGGGGGTAGATTTTGATTGTTGTTGTCTATATCGATGATCTAGTCATCACTGGCAGTTCAGTGAAGATGATCGATGCAACAAAGAAAGATCTTAATCGATCATTTGACATGATCAATCTCAGTGATGCATTATTGTCTTGGATTGGAAGTATGGCAGAAAGATAATCATATTTTTTTCTTAGATGAAATATACCAAGACAATGCTCAAGAAATTTAGGATGATGGATTGCACACCAATTTCTACACCCATGGAGAACATATTGCGTTATCTCGTTCAGATCCATCTCCTGAGGTAAGTGCCACTCTCTATCAGCAGTTGATTGGGAGTCTCATTTACCTGACCTACACTAGACTAGATATTAGCTTTGTAGTGAGCTATCTATCTAGGTTCATGCAGGAACCCAAAGTTTGTCATTGGAAAGAAGCAAGGTGCATTTTGAGATATCTTAAAGGATTAGTGGATCTTGGTCTAGAATACAAGAATAACAACAACTTCTTCTTGACTAGATATTCGGATTCAAATCATGCAGGAAATATTGATGACAAAAATCCACTTCAGGATTTGTATTTTTTATGGGATTTGGACCAATATCATGGGGAAGTAAGAAACAACACTTTCGTTTCTTGCTCTTCCACAGAAGCCAAGTATCGTTCTGTAGGAGAAGTTGTCTATGAAGCGATTTGGCAATGTCATATACTAGAAGGACTTGGAATACCATAGGAAAAACCAACCACCATGTATGTTGACAATGAAGGTATTCTCAAACTTGTTCACAATCCAATTTTTCACAAGAGAACAAAGCACATTGAAGTACAGGTTCATTTCATATGTGAACATGTGTTAAAGCACAACATCTAGCTTCAATTTTGTCCAACAGCTGAACAACGGGTAGATATCTTCACAAAGTCACTTGCATGTGACAAGTTCGAGTTGTTCAGAGAGTTCCTCTCCTCATCTCTTGAGACAATGCACAATTAAGGGGGGAATGTTAGGTTAATTAATTATGCATAGTATATATTAATTATTTAATTAATTATATGGTTTTTAAACCATATTTGTCTTATTCCATAGTTATAGGATTATTTGTTGCATAGTTG
Organism: Taxus wallichiana var. yunnanensis; assembly: GCA_018340775.1. Lineage (NCBI taxonomy): Eukaryota > Viridiplantae > Streptophyta > Pinopsida > Cupressales > Taxaceae > Taxus > Taxus wallichiana. The sequence continues at coordinate 444,506,240 of CM031237.1, forward strand.
CAACTTAATCATTTGTTTGTATTAATTTAATTGTTGCTTCCCGGATTTATTATGGAAGTTGTTGTATTTTTGGTTGTACATGTGCAACCTCTCTTTTGTCTGCATATGACTGTACAATACCTATAAGTATTGCAGTCTGTCCATTCATCAGAATTTGGTTTATTATGATTAATACAATCTCTGAGGCTTTCATCCTGTTTACAGGATGAATGTAAATGGAGTGCAAAAGTGGTGGAAAAAATCAATCAGGAGAACACATATGTTTCTCTTCTTTTGATCCAAAATATTAACAAGAAATCAAATGAGTAGATCAAGTGGGGCTTAAAAATACTTGGTTTCACTTCAGAAAAGTTTCACCTTGCCTTATGATGAGGGAAAAACTAAGACAAAGTAAGGCTTTACAAATTTTGTGATGAATGACGCTTGAATAAAAATTTAATGAACTCTCCCCTTATTTGACTAACAAGTTTTTTAATTTGAAAAAGTTATTTCTTTGCAAAAACTCTTTAAAACACAATTGGATTTGAGTTGGTCAAGTTTTCTCCAAGACGAAATGGCTTCCTAATTGTTTCTCTCAACTAGGTGTCACAAATTATCTCTACGAGCATGGTTTTCCAAGGAAGTCACACTGACTAAACCTTGGAGTATCCCAGCTTTACTTTACCCCCTTTGATATAATGAGAAATAAATGCGTTCAGTTGTATTTTCACTAGGGTTGTGTGAAGATAATTTTGACTCTAAATCTCACAAGGGTATACTAGACAAGTATGTAAGTAGAACGATTCCTATTTCGTCCACAAGGTTCCCTCTTACGTGGACTACTTTGGGGTTCCTGGGAGCATCCCTTTTGTGATTTTAAGGCTTATGCCAAGGGAAATTCTCCCAGTTCAAAGTAGATGATCCATAGCTCTTAACGAAAACCTACATATACAGTGTTTTGAATGTGGTATTTTTTCTTATCTTTTAGCTTAATGTGGTTTGGTTGTACACCATTTGGCAACCTGCATCAAACTGTATTAGTATTGTTTATATCATGATTCTTTGACTTGTAAATTAGGTCCTACACGTGAAATATTAGTAGTTCTCCAAAAGGATCAAAACATCATGAAAAGAGGATTTAAGTTTTGTTTTTGATTCCCAAGATCACCTAAAAAGGTTTGAGGTAAGAGTATACACAACACAAAAACCGAAATATAATGAAGATGGAGAATAATTTCAAAATCAAAGTGCAAGGTAATTCATTTTAACCAAGTTTTTCATTCCCTTAATCAAGAATTTTAATGAAGTGTTTGAAAGTGTGAAAAAGGCCTAGAGTTGTTTTTGATTCCCAAGATCACCTAGAAGGTGTGAGGGAAGAGCATACACAACTCTATCCTAGCAAATGAAAAAAGACATTCATTAAATTCAATAACAAAAGTTATCACAAACATGATCCAATATCTACAATCAATTGTTAGCTTCAAGAAACCGTAAGATGTTAGCCCAAAAGAATAGAGAACACAATTATACAAAATTTAGAAAATAGTTCCTAAAATCCAATGTATTATTCTGCGTGAACTTTACAACACTTGCACACCACTTATAACACATGCGCTCCCATGAAAATGGTAGCATGAACTAGAAAACACATGTGTGGCTCAGAGGCAAGAGATATGATAACAACAAACTTGCGCATCCAAAGAGACGAGCATGCAGACACGAGAGTGTATACGTGGGACTGAAAGGAAAATAAACTACAAGAATTTATAATGACGCATGTGCAACCATCAAAACACCTACGTGGACCTACTAGTGAATGTGTGGGTTTGACAAAGCAACACAGAGGGTAAAATAACAATGTAACGTATGCATGGCCGAGAGAATCACATGCATGGACCTTACAACAATAACGCACCCCTAAAGATGTACATGCATCCCTAATGATGCATGGAATACCTAGTCTAACACCTATGTGTGTACTGTAATGATGTAAAAATACTACTTGCATCGATTTAAAACAACTTCAAAAAGGTCAAATTTTTCCTAATTTAGCTCAAAATTAATGACAACCCATCACAATTAAACCTATAAAAGAGACTCAATGCATGTAAAGTTAGCAAAATACCCTAAGGAATTCAAACTATTTCACATGTGCATAATAAGGGTTAGCAAAAACTTGAGATAAACTAACAAAACTTGACATTAAATGCTAAGGGACTATGGATCCATCCCACCGAGCGTGCCAAATGTGTTCATGTAAAACTAACTAAGCTCATATGAATTGAAACTAACATCTAATAGCTTCAAAGCAATGTTAATCTAACAAAAACCATCAAGATAAGAGCTTATGGGAAACAACTTCTTCAATGCATGAATAAATCAAACTACATGCTAAGCCATTTCCTACTCTCTAAGATTGCTAACTTAAACTATGAACCTATGAAGATCATAAGCAATCAAATGGGATGTTGGTGACCTCAAGAATTGAGGATGGAATCTCACCAAGAAATGGCTACAAGGCCATTTTTGGATCTTCCCATACTACTCAAATTTGAGTGAATGGATGCAAGATGGAGAAGCTAATCCAAATCAATGGAGAATGCTCAAGATCAAAATGCCTATAGTTTTCACTATTCAAAGCATGGTGTAAGAAGAAAGGTAAGGGAAAGGGTTTATTATATAGCTTACTCGAACTGTCAAGGCTAACAAATTGATGAATGTGGGATAAACCCCAAAGAGGAAATACAAAGGCCATGTATGTTTAATAAAGTATGTGCACTTTGTGGGATTTGAAAGGGGCTTAATTAATCAAATGTGACTATTTAATAGAAATGGGTATGCCTATAGAGGCTTTAGAAGAAATTTAGTATGATTCAGGAGATTTTAAGAGAGGAAATGGTTCAATAAATGATGATTTATTGATTTAAATTAGCGGTCGTAATTAATTAAGAATAATTAATTGACCTAGGTATAAGTGGACGTTAATTAACGAAAGGTCATTAATAGGCATCCTGAGAAATGAGACGGTTAATCAATTAACAAAATGTAATTAATTAATGATGATAGAGGGACAATGGTGGTTTATTGACGAAGTGTCATCAATTTACAAGAAAGAGGATAGTTAGTGTAATTTAGGTATTAAAATTTCTGACCAAATTCTAGGTGTTTGTAGTTTCTTACATGGCCATGATATCGCACCTATAATAAGGATAATTGTATCCTAAAGTTGATTTTTAAAATCAATATCCCTTATACAATAAGTATCACAATAACTTGTAAGCTTCATAGATTCTTATAAACTCCTACTAAATGTAATTTCATGCTTAGTCATTGCTCGAAGATATCTAAAAATTATTTTTATTGTTTCCCAATGATATGGTCCATGATTGTTAAAAACTTGGCTCATAATGCTTACAACATGTGCAATATTATGTCAATTAGATACCATTGTCTATGTAATAAGTTCCCAAAAACATTCGATATGGAACTATATTTATATAATATACTTCTTCTTGTGTTTTAGGACACATTTCTAATTGAAGTTTCTTACCTTCTTCTATTGGATTTCTTATTGGTTTACAATTTTCCATCGCGAATTTCTTGAGATTGGTTTGAGTGTACGTATCTTGATCAAGATGGATTTTCTTATCCTTCCCATCCCTTAAAATTTTAATTCCCAAGAAATAATCAATTTCACCATAATTGATCGTCTCAACCTTTGAGGTAATTAAGACTTGAAATTTTTAACATTTTTGACCATTACTATATAATGATAGTTTTGACAACATATATAACTAAAATTATCACCCACTCGTCAATATGTTTGATATAGACATTCAAATCATCATCAGTAACTAATGTATCCTTAATTTTGGAGAACACATCAATATGATCATACCATGTTCTTAATAACTATTTCAATCCATACAATGTCTTCTAAAGCTTACATAACAACTAATCCTTTTATGTAGCCTTTTGATTATTCAAAACCCATTTAAAAATGGTATTTATATATCTAGCTAATCTTAATTAATATCTAAGGATTTTACAATCTTTAGAAAGTTTTTGATGGATGTTATCTTGACAATAGGTGAGAAGGCGTCATGATAATCAATACCTATAATTTGGGTATTGTAGACACTAAAAAAATGGACCTTTGCACATGAGGTCATATTAATACCTCAATCACATTGATCAAAAATACAAAAGCAATACAAATCCCCAAAAATCCTATAAAAGGCATAAATACACTAAAATGAATTAAAATTTAATAAAACATGATTAAAATCCCTAAAAAATAATAAAATATAAATTAAAAGCATGGGGGTTCACGCGGTAAGAAAAGTATGGTATAACACGTTTGTTTGAAGGGTATTAAAGAATACCCTTAATGTTAGTTTTTAACTCTAATTATTCAATTGATAATACCCCCTCCCATTATATTATTATGAATAAAATCACTATTTTTGATGTACCTTACTTACCCTTTTTCCATTACAATTTTATTTACCCCTTTTTATTTCTACCATGATATATCAAACTTAAAATATATCATGTTTCCCACTCAATTATTATTTTATTAATATAACCTTTTCTCTAGAAAGAGAGTTTGAATCCATTCAAGACCTATTACCAATTACCGTAATTCCAAGATTTAATCATTTATCAATAGCTCTTGAAATAATTGAGATGTTGAAATAATATCATTTTTGTTGAAAAACATACTGTTATCTAAATTCACCACCAGGGCTAATTTGATAACATGCATCAGAATTCTCAAGTCCCAGGCAAATGGATTGATTCGGGGAAAAAATCATGTTTCTAAGGTTCCCTCAGATATTTTTCTAACTCCCCTGGCCGAAGAAGGAAGGAGCAAGCTCTGAGAAAATGCGAAAAGTTGTAGAAAATAAGCTTGGGCCAGAAAAAATTGTGAAAATTGGCTAAGTCCTAGTCCTAGGGGCAGTCGGGACATTTGGGACATCTAGGCGCGGATCGGCCGAAAAGCCTCCAGGCGGCCCGTGAAGCATTTGGGACAATCGGGCCAGAAGTACGCGACGGACGCGAACCGGCCGGACCGGCCGAAATGGGGAACTTCAGTCCGAAACAAAGTGGGACAAGTGGGACAAAAAGACGCGAACCGGCCGGATCGGCCGAAATGGGGAACTTCAGTCCGAAACAAAGTGGGACAAGTGGGACAAAAAGATGCGAACCGGCCGGATCGGCCGAAATGGGGAACTTCAGTCCGAAACAAAGTGGGACAAGTGGGACAAAAAGACGCGAATCGGCCGGATCGGGCGAACCGGAAGAATTTGTCCCACGAAGCACTGGGACATCCGGGACAAATGGACGCTGAAGGGCGCGAAGGAGCCGAAAGGGCCGAGAACCAACCAGATCACGACACGTGTCGCAAGGGAGGCAGTCCAAAAGTCAAAGGGCGAGGTTTCGAGCACTGACCCGAACCAATGAAATAGCGCCACGTGTCCAAGTTTAAGGGGCCCACAAGAAAATTTCAAAAGGAAAGCCCGTGAAAGGTAGAGGAGAGAGAATTGCTCATCCAATCAGCACGTGCCACGTGTCATCCAGGTGGCAGAGCGCGGGAAAGATTTCAAAACACGTTTTCACCTGTTTTGTGCCCTAAATCTTCAGATCGCCATAACTTTCGATCCAGAGCTCAGATTTGCACGTTCTTTATATCAACGGAAAGCTGGTGAAATTCTCTACACGATTCGGGGTCAATCTTGCGTTTTGGAGTAGTCTGGAGGGAGAAAATCAAGAAATGGCTCTGACGCGTGTTCATGGCCAGAAATGACATTCCAAGCGACCAGATTTAATGCAGAATGGGTCGCATTCTCCTGTAATCTGGTCAAAGTGACAGGGTATGGGTTTGTAAGGTCCCCCATGCCATTTTAATGCACCTGCAGTCAAGAAAGAATGGGCTCCCATGCCTTTGTACGTTTTCTGTCTCCTGGGTTCGACCCATGCAATGTAAAAGCCAGATTTGGCTCATTTCAAAGGGGGAACATTTTTGGGCATAGCAGACTTCTTCTTTCACCTCCAAAGAAGTGATTGATGCAAGGATCGACCTCTCCAAGGATTGTAATAGTTTTCTTTTACCTCTCTGAGGGTGTAATGCGTGTTTTTGACATTGAAATGATAATGCAAGCTCTGTGAATGGGTTTCAATCCTCTGTTTGTATTATTTGCTTGATTTCAGATACTAAATTATACATTATCAGTCTGTGTATGTTTTATGTTGTGAACTTTGGTCTGTGTCTATTTGCATGAAAAATATGTTTCACCACTCCTTTTGGTGCATCACCATCTTTAGTTAGTTTCAATTTTTGCACTTCTACCCCTGTCCTTACAAGTTAGAATAGGATTAGGATCTAAACCTCTGTAGTTTTGCAAAATATAGATCTAAATCGAGGAGTTTAAGGAACAAGCCTCTAACTGGAGATTCCTCTCTGGGCCACAAGTCCCCATGCTTGGAGAGAGGTTTCCATGTTGTGCAATCACACTGGATGCTAGAGTGATCAACCTAGAAGCCTGATCTGCATCCAGGGGTGCTGTGAGTCTGCTACAACAGTTTTGGCACGCCCGGTGGGACCAGAGGTCTCATTTTTATTGCAGCAAAGTTGATGTGCATCTGCTGCAATTTTCTTGCTTGAAAAGAGCTATTATTTGCATATCTGGCGACTCCAAGGGGAAGAATCAACTGGTTTCAGCAGTGCAGGCCTGAAAACTTATGAGAAGAATCACAAGGTCGAGGGTTGGAGAAGAAGAAGTGCTGTTTGAATACCTGCAATTATCTCCAAGAAGAAGGCAAAGAGGAAGAAGGATTCAAAGGTCTCCATCTCCACCAAATAGAACTCTCTCAACTCCTCCACCTGATCGGCCTTTCATTCAGTATTCAAGAGTTCTTCGACCAATCAGAATGGCGCAACCACTGAACCCCTATGTCAACTTCACAGGCAGCAGCCCACTTGCTCTCAATGCACAAAATCCAATCCCAGTTGCAGCATTGAAGAACATTCCGTACTTCACTGGAGAAAATCAGACCACTCCTGGTGATCATGTCAAGGACATTGCTAACATTTGTGCAATCCATGAGATTAATGAGATGCAAGTAGCTGTCAAATTGCTGGCGTCTTCATTCAAGGGGAAAGCATTGCAATGGTTTAGGAGCCTTGAGCTGGCTCTATCACAAACTGGAATCAGCTGTGTATTGCACTTCATGATCAATTTGGAGAGAAGGGAGACAACTTGTCTCTTTTGGAGCAATGACAACCATCAAGAGAGCTTCCAATGAGCAGCTAACTGACTTCAACTTCAGATTTCAAAGGTCTTGGGATAGAATCCAAAGTGGCGGTCAAAGCCAACAAAGCAGAAGGTGCTTTTCTATATTACCTTAAAGCTTTAAATTTCGATATTTCTATGTTGGTTCAATCTATGGGAGGCACAACTATCCCCGCCGCTTATAGATTGCCATTAGAGCTGAAAATTGTCTGATTCAAGCTGGCAAGCTAGCTCCTAGGCCTCCAATGCCATTATATCCAAGTTTAGAGAGCCCAAGTACTAGTCAAGCACCTGTCTTAGCTCCTTCTCCCACTCCTAGAAATCAGAGTTCAAATGAAGCTTCCACTTCATCTCCAAGTGCCCCAAATGAGCTTCAAGAAGTCATGAAGCAATTGCAAAATTTAGGTAATGAGCTGGTTACACTCAAGAGATAGCAAGCTCAAGGTTTCAGACCTTCGTATCAGCCTCAAGCTCAACCTAATAGGCAGCTATATCAGCCTCAAAGGCCACCAATCCAGCTGCAAATCAGAATCAAGCAAGGCCTCCTGCCAATAGACCATTCCAGCCTCTATAATCCAAATGCCATATCTCGCTCTAAGGCATTAGTACTAAAGACAAAACAACATTGCCCAGGAGTATGATTGGTGTTTTCCATGTAATGAGCCTCATAATCAATCCATGTGCTACAATGGTGCTTTGACTCAAGCTTTAATGGTAACAACTACTGGTGTGGAGGGTGAGAGCAGTCAAGAAAACAACCAACAACAAGAAACATTCCAACAGCAATCAGCCCCAAATGACACCACATTGGTAAATTGGCAAGCAGAGGATTTTTGTGGCATGAATCAGGCAGTTTCTCAAGGTGTTGCAGCCAACACAAGGTCAAAAAGGAGAAATTTGGGTGAAGAACAGCCATTAGCCCCAGCCAATCCACAACCTTCCACGGCTCCTCAAATGATTGGCAAGCAAAACCCAGTTTCAAATGCACAAGGGCAGCCAAGAATAGCCTCTAGGCCAACTCAAATGCCAGCTGTTGCTGCCCACATACAAGAGGTGAATGTGCAAACCAAGGGAAAACAAAAGGGTACTTCATCTCCATTCAGTATCATTGATCAGATGAAGAAAACAAACGTCAATATATCTATGTGGGAATCCCTATCTATCCCAGGCCAAAGAGATCTGCTGCAAGCTGCCATGAAGGACTGGCCAGCTTCGAATCAGCAGATGCAAGACAAAGTGCTTACAAATGCTGCCCAACCTGAAGGAAATCATGGAGCACAACAAGGTAAAATGTTGAAGCCCCCCTTTCTATGTTTCGTTAATCATTGGAAATCAGCTAGTGCATAATTGCATGATAGACTCCGGGGCAAGTAGCTCAGTAATGCCTAAACAGATAGCTGATCAGTTAGGGCTCCAGTATGAAACAACATCCAAAGGGGTAGTGCAGTTGGATGGGACAGCAATAGCAACAGTTGGAGTGATTAGAAATTTGAATCTTACCTTGCATGCATGTCCAAATGTTGTTGTCTTACAAGATGTATCAGTCATAGACCTTCCACCACTCTTTGCCCTATGCTTGTCAAGGGACTTCACAGCCAAGATTGGGGGATATTTGTCCGCTGATTGGTCACACATGCTGTTCAGAACGAGGTATGGAACTAAGGCTACAATTAGGTCAGAACCTATTGCAAACTTCCACATTGAGCCCTATACTCCAAGTCAGATTAATGCCAATTGCTCAGCATTTGATCAAGAAGATCACCCAAGCACTGATGAAACTGACACTAAAGTTGGAAACATCCCGGATCTAACTCTTGATGAATGGGCAAGCAAGGTGCATGCTTTTGATCCTTATCAAGGAATAGAAGAATCTGAGCTAGGAGTCTATTGTATACACGAAGAAAGTCAACCTATTCCTAGCATCACCAAGCCAAACCACAAGGATGACAATGAGGTATGGCAGCTGCTTTTTGATGGATCAAGGAGTAGACAAGGTGCAGGAGGTGGAGCCGTGCTTATTTCACCTCAAGGAGTAAAGTATTATTCAGCTTTTAGATTTCAATTTGCATGCTCCAATAACACTGCTGAATATGAAGCCTTGGTGCAAGGGATGCATTGGGCAATCAAGAAAAAAATAAAGAACTTGCAAGTCTTTGGGGACAGTGAATTGATTGTAAATCAGGTCAAGGGACAGCATGCCGCCAAAAATGATCTACTCAGGTGCTACAAGAACAGGGTGTGGGACCTCATGGAAGATTTTGAGGGTTTCTGCATCAAATCCATTCCTAGGAATGAGAATCAAGCTCACGACAAAGCTTCGCAGCAAAAAGAGGGGCAGCCTTTGACATTGTGGAAAACATTCAACAAGACAAGATACAACCAAACATCCACGTGATTGTGAGGCCTTCAAAGTGCCGGATAACGATGTCAGTTGGCAAGTATTTGAGAATGACCAGAAAATCATCCATTTTCGAAGAAGAAGCTGAGTTCTCACTAAGAATCAAGAAAAGTTGGAACAAGCAATATGGTGACCAGTGATACAAACTGAGAACTGACAAGCTGCCCAAGGGACTTATCACTTTGGAGTCCATTTTTAACCCCAATGATCAGTTTAGAAAGGAGAAAGCAAACATTCAGGTCAAGAGAGAAGATTTGGTATCCATCTTGGTAGAAGAGAACAAGCCATTGCAAATTGGAAAGATGACAACTGAGCAAGAAAGGTGTGAGTTCATACAGCTATGTCAAGAATTCCCTGACGTGTTTGCTTGGAGCTATGAAGACTTGAAAGGTTTCAATCCCAACTTAGCTCAGCATACCATCGAATTGGATCCAAATACTAAGCCTGTCAGGCAGAAACAGAGACCAGTCAATCCACACATGGAGCCTCTCATGAGGAAAGAATTGGACAAGCTGATTGAGTCAGCAATTATATTCCCAATCAAGCATTCTAGTTGGGTTGCCAACTTAGTTCCAGTCAGAAAGAAGAGTGGAGAGATCAGGCTATGTGTTGACTTCAGAGATTTGAATAGAGCCTCTCTCAAGGACCATTATCCACTCCCTTCCATGGAGCAAATATTACAAGTCGTAGCTGGTTCAGAAAGGTTTTCACTACTTGATGGTTACTCAGGCTTCAATCAGATTATGGTAAAGGAGGAAGACCAGTTCAAGACAGCCTTCACAACCAAATGGGGCACATATGCTTACAAGAAGATGCCATTTGGACTGTCGAACGCCGGAGCAACATTCCAGCGAGCTATGGATATGGCATTCAAAGGCTTGATCAACAAGATAGTGCTGGTATACCTAGATGATATCACTGTCTTCTCAAAGAATGCTGCAGACCATCTCTTTCACCTCAGGCAAGTGTTTCAGAGGTGTAGAAAGTTTGGAGTGTCTTTGAATCCTAAGAAGTGCATCTTTCTTGCACATGAAGGGAAGCTCCTTGGCCATATTGTCTCCAAGGAAGGATTAGCAATTGATCCAGAGAGGGTTGAAGCCATAAGAGCTCTACCATTGCCAAGCCACAAGAAAGCCCTTCAGAGTTTCCTGGGAAGGATAAACTTTGTTCGGAGGTTTGTCCCAGATTTTGCAGCCCTTGTCAAGCCCATCACCAAAATGTTAAGAAAAAGCATGGCTTTCAAATGGATGGCAGAAGGCAAGGAGAGTTTTGAAGCAATCAAAGAAGCCATCTCCCAGGCACCCACTCTCATCAACCCAGACTTTTCCAAGGATTTCATCCTCTATGCATTTGGAGGTGATGACACTATTTCTGCCATTCTGGTACAGCAGAACAAAGATAATGATGAACAACCGATTGCCTTCTTCAGCCAGAGCCTAGATGACTGCGAAGTGAGGTACTCTTTTATTGAAAAACATGTGCTTGCAGTAATCAGGAGCTTGAAGAAATTCAAGCATTTAGTCTCAAACAACAAGGTCCAGTTGCTGGTCTCACATGCTGGGGTTAAGGACTTCCTCCTCAACAAGGATTTGAATGAGAAAAGGGCAGGTTGGATCACCCGTGTCATGGAGTATGACATTGAGATCAAGATCACCAAGCTGGTAAGAGGAAAAGGATTGTGTGAGCAGCTGGTTTTGGGGAAGCAAAAAGAAGTATGCAACGAAGAAGAGGCTGTTTTGACAGTTCAAGACAGCCATGAGCCGAGTGACAGGCAAGAAGAAGACAATGCTGCCCCCACCCCTTGCTGGACCCAAGGCATTATGCACTTCCTACAAACAGGCCTATGCCCTCCAGAAATGAGCAAAGCAAAGAGGAGATACTTCAGGTTGCAGGCTGTTCCATATACCATCATTGATGGAGTTTTGTTCAAGAAAGATGTGAATGGAGTGCTGCTGAGATGCATTAGCACAGGTCAGATCCAAAGGGTATTAGAAGAATTTCATAATGGACCAGCTGGTGGCCATTTTGCACCAAGAGTGACAGCTCTAAAAATCATGAAGGCTGGTTATTATTGGCCTAGAATCTTTAGTGATTGCTATGCATGGATCAAGAGGTGTAAGAATTGTGCATTCTTCACAGGAAAAGAGAGACTCGCTGCCCTTCCATTACATCCAATTACAGTAGATCAGCCATTCATGCAATGGGGACTGGACTTCATTGGAGCCATCAATCCCAATTCGAGCCAAGGGCACAAATGGATTTTGACAGCCACAGACTACTTCACCAAATGGACAGAAGCAGTAGCACTCAAAGAGGCAAATGAGTCTAACATCTTAGACTTTTATGAGCAGATAACAACCAGATTTGGTGTACCTGCCACAATAATTTCTGATAATGCATTGGCATTCATTGGATCCAGGGTGACTGAGTGGGCTGTCAAGAACGGTATTTACCTAAGCACTTCATCAAACTATTACCCTCAAGGTAATGGCCAGGCCGAGTCTACAAACAAGAACTTGTTGAAGATCATTAGGAGGACTCTTGATGAGAATCAGAGGTCTTGGCATACCAAGCTGAAATCAGCCTTATGGGCTGATAGGATAACTCCCAAAAGATCCACAGGTAACTCTCCATTTAGGCTTGTCTATGGAAGAGAGGCAATCTTGCCCATGTCACTTGAGTTGCCAACGTTGGAACTCATGAAACAGCTGGAGTTGCTAGAGTTTGAGCCCATGGAGGTGAGGTATGCAGAATTGATGGAGCTGCAAGAGATCAGAAATCAGGCATCCCAAGCAATGGAAAAGGATCAAGCTTTGATCAAGAAGACCTTTGATAGGAAGGCCAAAGATAGATCTTTTCAAGTTGGAGATCTAGTGTTGAAATGGGATGTGGACAGAGCAAAACCGGGAAGGCATTCAAAATTTGATGCCATTTGGAGTGGCCCATACATGGTCACAAAGTGCAAGAACAACAATGCTTTCCAATTGGCCTCATTGGATGGTGAAGAACTGCAGATTCCAGTAAATGGAATCTATCTCAAGCGTTGCTTCTAGAGGGAGGTTCACTACATCTGTAAATATTAGATTAGATTTTCTTTCCTCCAAGTGCTTGTGCACATTGTTTTGCTGTAGGTTAGTTTTGTTTTCCCTAAGTGCCTTGGCACAGCTTGCTGTCCATGGAGATGTTTAGCAATCCTTGCCCTCATCAGATAACATTCCATCTTCCTCCTTGCACATTCTGAGTCAGTTAGGGTTCTAAACAGAATATTTGATGACTCCATGCCCAATGGACTGCTTAAGGCAACTGGTATCTTCTACCTAGCAGGCAGGTACCCCGCTGAGTCGCCAAATTGTTATCTAAATTCACCACCAGGGCTAATTTGATAACATGCATCAGAATTCTCAAGTCCCAGGCAAATGGATTGATTCGGGGAAAAAATCATGTTTCTAAGGTTCCCTCAGATATTTTTCTAACTCCCCTGGCCGAAGAAGGAAGGAGCAAGCTCTGAGAAAATGTGAAAAGTTGCAGAAAATAAGCTTGGGCCAGAAAAAATTGTGAAAATTGGCTAAGTCCTAGTCCTAGGGGTAGTCGGGACATTTGGGACATCTAGGCGCGGATCGGCCGAAAAGCCTCCAGGCCGCCCGTGAAGCAACTGGGACATCGCCGGGCACGGACGACGACGCGAACTGCTGGACGACGAAATGGAGAACTTCAACAAACAAAGTGGGACAAGTGGGACAAAGAGACGCGGCCGGACGGGCGAAATGGGGAACTTCAGTCCGAAACAAAGTGGGACAAGTGGGACAAAAAGACGCGAACCGGCCGGATCGGCCGAAATGGGGAACTTCAAATCCAAACAAAGTGGGACAAGTGGGACAAAAGGACGCGAAACGGATCGGATGGGGAAAACCGGAAGAATTTGTCCCACGAAGCACTGGGACATCCGAGGACAAATGGACGCAAAGGGCGCGAAGGAGCCGAAAGGGCCGAGAACCAACCAGATCATGACACGTGTCGCAAGGGAGGCAGTCCAAAAGTCAAAGGGCGAGGTTTCGAGCACTGACCCGAACCAATGAAATAGCGCCACGTGTCCAAGTTTAAGGGGCCCACAAGAAAATTTCAAAAGGAAAGCCCGCGAAAGGTAGAGGAGAGAGAATTGCTCATCCAATCAGCACGTGCCACGTGTCATCCAGGTGGCAAAGCGTGCGGAAAGATTTCAAAACACGTTTTCACTGTTTTGTGCCCTAAATCTTCAGATCACCATAACTTTCGATCCAGAGCTCGGATTTGCACGTTCTTTATATCAACGGAAAGCTGGTGAAATTCTCTACACGATTCTCGGGGTCAATCTTGCATTTTGGAGCAGTCTAGAGGGAGAAAATTGAGAAACGGCTCTGACGCGTGTTCATGGCCAGAAATGACATTCCAACGACCAGATTTAATGCAGAATGGGTCGCATTCTCCTGTAATCCGGTCAAAGTGATAGGGTATGGGTTTGTAAGGTCCCCATGCCATTTTAATGCACCTGTAGTCAAGAAAGAATGGGCTCCCATGCCTTTGTACGTTTTCTGTCTCCTGGGTTTGACCCATGCAATGTAAAAAGCCAGATTTGGCTCATTTCAAAGGGGGAACATTTTTGGGCATAGCAGACTTCTTCTTTCACCTCCAACAAGTGATTGATGAAGGATCAGACCTCTCCAAGGATTGTAATAGTTTTCTTTTACCTCTCTGAGGGTGTAATGCGTGTTTTTGACATTGAAATGATAATGCAAGCTCTGTGAATGGGTTTCAATCCTCTGTTTGTATTATTTGCTTGATTTCAGATACTAAATTATACATTATCAGTATGTGTATGTTTTATGTTGTGAACTTTGGTCTGTGTCTATTTGCATGACAAATATGTTTCACCACTCCTTTTGGTGCATCACCATCTTTAGTTAGTTTCAATTTTTGCACTTCTACCCCTGTCTCCTTACAAGTTAGAATAGGATTAGGATCTAAACCTCTGTAGTTTTGCAAAATATAGATCTAAATCAGAGGAGTTTAAGGAACCAACCTCTAATCTGGAGATTCCTCTCTCAGTTTCACAAGTCCCCATGCTTGGAGAGAGGTTTCCATGTTGTGCAATCACACTGGATGCTAGAGTGATCAACCTAGAAGCCTGACTTGCATCCGAAAGTCTTTGTGAGTCTCGCTACAACACATACTCAATCCTAGTTTTCTAGCATCTTATTATTTATTGGTTAAGAATATCCTAATCAAGATTTCCATATTCATACAAAGATTATAATTTAACTTTATGACCACTCCTTTTGCATATTTAAGGTATTAAGTTTGAAAAACTAGGGTCTAAATGTTTTAGTTTTATATTGAAACTAACCCTACCTCTCCTCTAGCCTACTTTTCTAACCTAGCCCCAATACCTAATACAAAATATTAATAAATTGAACCATTCCCCCTAATTGCTACAAGTATATTGAATTTGATTTTACCAATTTTAATTACCTCAATATGAATGAACGTTGTAGGATATTGCCTAGCTAATGAACCCCCATGATTAAAAAAATTATAAATAAATCACAAAAATACTAAAGAAAATATTAAAATATCTAAATCCCGCATGCAAGCATCCACCTCCATCAAGAAAATCTAAAAGACAAGAATTTGTTGTCCACTATTACTCTTCCAAGACCTTTGATCATATCTTGGTGTGTATTTGCACATAAGTTTCTTAAGTACTAATTTAAATTTAAAATAAACAGTACATGTCCGTGATAGATTGAAATATTAAAAATTTCGTACGTGTCCAAATATCTTAAGTGATTAACCTATGATTCTAGTGTGATTTTACTTTTGTCACATTAGATCACATACGACCATCCCTAATCAAACTTCTGCAACACTCCTTGGGTCTCGAAAACGCCAAATAAGGTATATTAGTTATTTGACAATTTACTTACTTTATCTTGTCAATTTCCTTATCACGTCAATTATTTTATCAACCTTGAAAAGGCTAGGTATCCGATCGAGGTCTATCCCCTAACCAACAAAAATTATTAATACTTTTCATAGTTTGTGTTATATATATGTTATGTCAAAAAAGTAGCACCCTAGGATTTGCACATTACAGATCCCTACTTTTGACTAACATGGGATTTTCTCAAGTGTGGAACCCTTGTAATTGAGACAAACCTCCAAAGAAGGCTAGTTCCTCTACCTATTTATAATGCTAAAGATACTCCTAGAAACAGAAATTCATATATCCTAACACTAACCTAGAATTCCAAGGGACCAGGGAAGAGAGAGACGCATAAAATGGAAGTCCTAAACTAAAGGAGGTGATAACACCAAGAACAAGGAAATGGAGAGATTCTAAGTGAGTGAAAATGGGGAGAAAATAGAGTGGGAGAGGGCAGAAAAAAAGTGCCATAGTCGAAACAACATTTACATCTCCATCCTCGTGGAGCACAACAAATTTAAATCTTACAAAAGAACACAGTATGCACAATATACCTGCAAATGTAATGAAAGGAAAATAAGACAATACAATTAGATCTAGGGAAAGAAAAACCACAAAACACAAATTTTATTACTTAAAATGATGCACAATCCATTACAATATAAGCATAAGGAAAGAATCCATTACAAAAGCCCAAAATTCGAGGCCTGCAACTCAAAAAAGTTCTAGAAATTTTTTTGACAGAGTTCCTTTACATTCAAGAATGTATCCCCTAAAAATGAGGTGAATTTTACAATATATAGATGAAGATCCTCGAAATTGCCTCACCAACTAATAGATTCATTAAATAGGTATGGGAGGCCATACAAATTTGGTACTTTTCCTACACGAGCAATCATGGGTGCCATACCTCATTAAAATGGTAGTTAAACAACTTTGTACTCCTATTAATGCTCGGTTCGTTCCCGCATGTGGCCGGTAGCATATTATTTCACTCAAAGACGATAGCATTCATTCCCCTTGTGGCGGTTACATAATTAGTAATCTTGGTGTTGGCTGGTTACATAAATGCAACTAGCAAGTAACATATTTTCCCTACTACCAACATCTTGTTTCATCATGGCACGAATGCTTGCTTTCTGCTACCACCGGTAGCAAAAAAATTTCTATTGGTCCGTAGCATCTCGTAAAAATGATACCAACACCTATATTGCTACCTAAATACTTCTCCTTGTCACCTTTGTGCAACCGGATGGTCCAGAGGATAGTATGGAGGACAAAGGTTAACTAAATTTTCTAGGATTAACACAACATGAAATTTGACTCGAGATATTTCCGTCAACTATTTGAACATTGAAAATGGAGTCTGTATGTGCAAGTGGTGGCGATCAAAGTTTAGGTCAACCCTAGGTGGAACCGGGTCAACAGGTCAACACATGGACCAAAGGCAAGATGACACATTGTAGTTGGTGATAAGGAAAAATAGGATTTGCGAGTTCATTGGCGACCTTCGGTCTTTGTCAGGCGTAAAAGTTGTGCGTGGGAACAAGAGGCTCAATTTTTTTAACGGAGGGGATACTGATGCTTTGTGAGAACTATTTTTATGCTATCGACATGGTGGGATCTCAAACCACCATATGAATGTCAGCGGGGTTCATTTTAAGATACCTCTTGGAAATCAGAGGTGGAAAATACTTGGTGAATATCCTTGAAACCGGTTCCGTGGGAAGGTGAATTTTTGGGGTCCGAATGAATTTTTTTTACTTGATTTTTAAGTGGTGTGACAGAAAGATGCAGATGTGTGATAGGAGATTTCGTCGCATGTCTATAGCCTCCACCCTCTAGTTGCATGACAACAAAATCTCAATGTCACGCGTCAACAAGGTTGTTTTCACTCATCAACGAACCTTGCTTTGAAGCGCATCAATAACCTTGTTGGCGTGCGTCGGTGAGGTTTGTTGACGCGCGATAACAAATCTTTGTCATGTGTCTATAGCCTCGACCCTCGACCTCTCTGGTCACGCAATAACAAAATCTACGTGTTGCACATCTACTTCCTCTCGCACTTCGCCGCACGTCAACAAACTCTCCCTATCGCGTGTCAACAAACTCTCTATCATGCATTTGTAGCCTTTTCCCTCCTATCACGTGTCTGTAGCCTCTACCCTCCTATCGTGCGTTTACTGTACTTGATAATACATATTCCCTAGGTGGTATGAGTGATCTAGTAGTGTTCTACCTAGAAAATAATCTAGGATTATATAGGGGATAGTTTCAAGGGTAGGTAAAGCCGACCCCTAAAAAAATTTAAACTGTAATTTTTAGGTGAACAGGTCACTGACCCGTGCCAGAAAATTTACCTTTTCAATTTTTTCAAAAATGGAATATTCGCAATATTACGAATATTCTCCATGTTATGAATATTCACCACTAAAATTATCACGACATCGAGTTAGCGATGAGCTATTATTTTTAGCTCAGTGGGGTGATCACCTCCCCACTGAGTTGATCACATTTCTATGGAGTTCATGCAACTCGGTTCACTATTGACTAACATCTAGCTCGGGAGTTATTTTATCCCATTTATCTATTTACCAATTCAGACGGATCAGATAAACATCACATATGGCTCTCCCTTCTTACAACATTATCCCTTATATTGTAGTGGTTCAACACTCAATGGTCAACCAACAATTTTAGAGGTGGGTTCAATGTTCAACACAACCACAATGCACAACAAAGCAATGATTAGGTAGATATATCACTCAACGGATTATTTGAACCAATAATAGACTACATGGACAATTCATTGGCCTTATCCCATATGACTTAATGCGTCCATGTTATAACTCGGTAGAATAACATCTTATCCACATAACTGCATGGGCACTTAGACAAATAACTCGCCACATTATAGCTCGCCACATATATTTGGCAAAAGGGTGGAAGGCATGACCTAAGTCACATATTACATGGGTGGTCAAGCCCACTTTAAACCACAAGCCCACCATTTGCACCAGACATGTGGGATAAACCCCACGTAAAATACAAATAGTCCACACCAAAATCGTAGGCGGGATATGATCCTTGACCTCTCCACTACAAGCGGAATGACCTTGCCAAAGATGCCTATAAATGTGGTTGTGATAAGGAATGGAGGATGTGGTATATAACTCTTATTTTGGGCATTTTTCCAATATAAGGTCCCCTCTCCCATTCTATACACACAATTGGAATGCGACGGGCTAAGATTTATTAAAACCATATTGGTGGCTATGAGATTAATATAGTTTCAAACTATATTATAGTCCTTGATTTAATTAAGGCCTAAGAGAAATGCAATGAAGGCATTAGGTTTTTTATAAAGGAGCTCGAGGAGAATATTAAGAGCTTCCAAGTTATTTCAATCGGCCTTTTAATGTTTAAAAGGCATTTTTGTAATAAAGTCCTATTTAATATTTTAATAGGCAAATATTGGGGAGCTAAGTACTATTTATTTTAATAGGCAAATTGTAAAATTGGGAGTTATTGGAAACTCACCAATTGGCCCATAACACCACACTTTTATTTGTGAAGCCTAGAATTGTTGATCGGAGAGCCATAGGGCATCTTGCAAATGTTTGGAAGGCCGATCAAGTTCTAAAGGATTATTGGGCACTAGGAAAGTAGAGGATGAACTAATTGATCATTGATATTCTTTGAAAGGCTAGAGAAATTTATAGGAAAGTAAATTTCCATTAGGTTTAATTTTAAGAAATAACATTTTACTTGCAAATTTTACTAGTGGAACGGTTTGATAAGAACTCGAGAGATGTAGGCTATTACCGAACTTTGTAATCAATCCGTGTGTAGTATCATTTATATTCTTGCATTATTTTGGATTGTTTTACTTAAAATAGAGTAAATTTTAATGGTAATTTTTAATAAGCCTATAGGGGATGAAGGTAAAAAACACACACACACACACACACACACACACACACACACACACACACACACACACACACATATATATATAATTTGACCTAGAGTTTCGGATCAAGTTCTATCGAGAGAAGGTTATTGGCTTGCAAACTTGCTAATCTCTGAGCAAGTTTGGTATCAGAGTCGGTTAATTTGACCATGTGATTGCTTCAGTTTGTGTAGTAGTTTAGTGTGATTAAACAGGTACAGGTGCACCATGGGCAAGATGTCCAAATAGGTGAAGCTTGATGAAATTGAAGCTTATAATCACCAAATCTAGGAAGAGAACTCTCTCTTGAGATCAATGTATTACTCCTTGGAAGAGGATAATGCTTGGTTGAAATTAGAATTGTAAGCCAAGGATGAGCTCTTGGTAAGGTTACAATGTGGTGATCAGAGAAAGGAAATACCTTCATCTTCAGATGTAGAGACCATGACAGATGATTGCACTATAAGTTTTTCACCACGTGAATCTTCTTCCTCCCATTTAGTTTTAGATTCAGGTAATGATGTCTTTGGTTTGTTTGAAAATCATACTAGAGGCATTAGATCTAAATTATTAGATAAAATGGGATTTGATGGAAGAGTCCTTGGTAAAAATGGAAAAGGCATTGCTAGCCCAATACAAGTCGAGGATTGTCCCCATTTTGCAGGTTTGGGTTTTTCTAGTGCGAGAATGGATATTGGAGATTTCTCCAAGAACCTTAACAGAGACAATCTTTTAAAAGAAAATAGAATACCCCACTTTCTTGTAAGAAGATTCCCGAGTACGAAACTTGTGGTTCATCATCACGGGAAGGATGTGGTAAGAGAAATCGGTGAAGAGGTAATGAGATTCCACCTCCATTTTCTTACCATAACCATAAGCACAATGAAACTTCGATCCACTTTTTAGCTTAAGAAGTATGGTTTGTGATTTTCTAAAAATGTGGAATTCCTTTCCATGCACTTTTTGTGAATTGCATAATCATTATGTGGCCGGATGATGTAAGAGAAGGACATTGAGGAAGAAGTTGATGTCGTCGTCAGAACACATAAAATCAAAAAGATCAATCTCGTACATGCAGATTCAAGAAATGGCGAAATAGTTCCTCATCCCAAAAGAAGGAGAATAAGAGGAATTTTTGTGCTCATTTCTAGAGGAATGGGCATTAGGTGGAAAATTGTTGGAAATTGCATACATCTCACCATCGAGTAATGAAAATCCAAAGATGGAATGTAGGCCTATTGTTAAGGTAAAAGAGGTTCCTAATCCACCACAAGTTAACAATTCAATCTAGGACCAAAGTTATACCTAAAAGTGAAAATCATTTAAAATGGGAAATTCAACAATTTTTCAATAATATATTGCATAATTCAGATTGATGAATAATATGCAATATTTGTTTGGAGATCAGATTTTGTGAGAAAATGCTGAGAGAAAGGTTTACCATACTCAAGTGGATTTTCTTACTTAGAAAATTTTATTAATACTATAAACATATCTCCTAATCATCTTGTGAGTTCTTGTTATAGCTTGGATATAGGATTTAACTCATACTAAGCTTGGAGATCTCTTAGCCATATGTGCGAGATAGTTAAGCTCACTAGTGTTAGCTCGAAATTTCATTCCGTGTAGAGGTATTGTGACCTTGTAGCAGAATGGTAGTTAAAACCTATTGGCATCCGACAACAAAGTTAGAAATTCATTTTGTGCAGAGTCATTATAATAGTGCAATAGAGTGGTACTTGATAGTCTTCATCAACAGGAGGCTTTGTACCATGTAGAGGTAAAGCAACCATGCGGTGGCGTTGAATTCACCATTTTTGATCTCGTGAGAAATTAACTCGAGATCTTCGTCTTGTGTAGATGTATTATGACCACGCAGCATAATGGTAGCTGATCATCATGACTTAGCACCACACAATGGAAGTATTGAGGTCTTGAAAGAGGACTTATCATCGTGTAAAGGGACGTTGAGGTCCGGAAAGAGAACCGACATCGGGTTGCATCTTCATTCTGTGTAGAGTCTCTTATGGCCTGTAGTAGGATGGTACTGACAATTCATTATCCATCACCGACACCGGAGCACTATTAGCTTTGCATAGCATGGAGTCCCTTCAATCCAGTTTGGATTCTATGGAATCAAATCAGAGTGAGGGGCTATGTTATAGAGTAAAAGAGGATCATTTTTGTGAGATATCTGGAATCTTAGCACCACATAATGAGAGTATTGAGGTTTCATTGGGAAACTTAGCACCATACAACAAAGGCGTGGAGGTCTTCTTTGGATATTAGAGTAGCACAAAAGGAGGCAGTGAGCCTAAGTGCCACATGTCCTAGATTTTGAATCATAATTTGTTAATTGTGGAGTTGGAAGAATACTACATAGATATCTTCTTAGCAACGTGATTTGGAGTTTACAAGATTTTTGGGAAAAAAATACTTTCCCATTGGGGAGGTGTGATCGGAGGATGGTCTAGAGGAAAGAGGTTACCTAAATCTTCCAAGATTGGAAAAACATGAAATTTGACTCTTGAGAGATTTTTGTCGACTATTTGAACATTGAAAACGGAGTCCGTATGTGTAAATGGTGGCCGATCAAAGTTTAGGTCAACCCTAGGTGAAACCGGGTCAATAGGTCAACACGTGGACCAATGGCAAGATGACATGTGGCAGTTGGTGATGAGGAAAAATCATAAAATTTGTGTATGGGAACAAGAGGCTCAAATTTTATAACAGAGGGAGTCCGCTTCCTTGAGAACTATTTTTACGCTACTAACATGGTGGGCTCTCAAACCACCACATGGACGTTGAGTTAGTGATGAACTATTATTTTTAGCTTGATGGGGTGATTAACTCCCCACCGAGTTGATCACATTTCCATGGATTTTGTGCAACTCATCTCACTATTGACTCGATATATATCTTGGGATTTATTTTATCCCATTTATCTATTTACCAATTCGGCCGGGTCAGATAAACATCACATATGGCTCGCACTTATTACGGGCTTATCCCTTATATCGTGGTAGTTCAACACTCAATGGTTGGCCAATGATTTTGGAGGTGGGTTCAATGTTCAACACAACCATAATGCACAACAAAGAAATGACTCAAGAGATATATCACTCGGCGGATTATTTGAACCAACAAATGACCACATAACCAATTCATTGGCCTTATCCCATATGACTTGACACGTCCATGTTACACTCAACATGATAACATCTTATCCACATAGCCCATGTGGGCACTTAGACAAACAACTCACCACATCACATCTTGCCACGTATATGTGGCTGAACAAAAGGGTGGAAGGTGTGACCTAAGTCACATATTACATGGGCGGCCGAGCCCATTTTAAACCACAAGCCCACCATTCATGTTAGACATGTGGGATAAACCCCATGGAAAATAAAAAAGTAGACACCAAAATCATATGCGACATTTGATCCCCTCGACCTCTCCACTACAAGTGGAACGGCCTCACCAGCCCGCCTATATAGGTGGTTGTGATAAGGAATGGAGGATGTGGTATATAACCACATATTTTAGGTGCTTTGGCCTATATAAGGGCCCCTCTCCCATTCTATACACATAATTGGAATGCGACGGGCTAAGCTTTATTAAAAGCATATTGGTGGCTATGAGATTAATATAGTTTCAAACTATATTATAGTCCTTAATTTAATTAAGGCCTAAGAGAAATGCAATGAAGGCATTAGGTTATTTTTATAAAGGAGCCCAAGGAGAATATTAAGAGCTTCCAAGTTATTTCAATAGGCCTTATAATTTTTAAAAGGCATTTTTGTAATAAAGTCCTATTTAATATTTTAATAGGAAAATATTGGGAGCTAAGTCCTATTATTTTAATAGGAAAATTGTAAAATTGGGAGTTATTGGAAACTCACCAATTGGCCCATAGCGCCACACTTTTATTTTTGAAGCTTAAAATTGTTGACTTGAGAGCCATATGGTGTCTTGGGAATGTCTAGAAGGCAGATCAAGTTATGAAGGATTATTGGGCACTAGGAAGGTAGAGGATGGACCGATTGATCATTGGTGTTCTTCGAAAGGCTGGAACACTTTATAGGCAAGTAAAGTTCCATTAGGTTTAATTATAAGAAATAACATTGTACTTACAAATTTTGACTAGTGGAATGGTTCAATAAGAACCCAGAGACGTAGGTTGTTTCCAAACTCCGTAATCAATCCTTGTGCAGTGTCATTTATACTCTTGTATTATTTTGGATTGTTTTACTTAAAACAAAGTAAATTTTAATGGTAATTTTTAATAAGCCTATAGGGGTCTAAAGGTCATAACACACACACACACACACACACACATATAATTTGACATGGAGTTTCAGATCAGCCGGTAGCACCAAAATACTACCGCGGGTAGCATTTTAAATTGCCACCGATGACCACTCGATTCTCTGCAAACATCCACCGCTCTTCTGCTACCAGTCCCCATGTTACCAGTCAGTAGCACCAAACATGCTACTGGCCGGTAGCATCCGTACATGTTACGGGTCGATAAAATTTTGAGTTCTATTGACCGATAGCATTTAAGGATGCTACAAGTAATCTGCATCATATTTCCTATGTTTTCCTGCTATTGGTTGGTAGTACTAAAAATACTACCAAATGGTAAAGCATCTACACCTCCTACCAGTCGGTAGCATAAAACATGCTACTGACCGATAGCATCTTTATGGTATCGGTGGTTTTTTTCTTTGCTTCCTCTAACTCGCCAAGTTTGCCAAAATAACTTCCCCCAAAACCAGCTCGGATATTCGCCATGGCTCACCAACTCACCACGAGTTAAGACCAACTCGGCTTAGCCAAAACATGAGCCACCCTAAAGATTACAAAACATTGTGTTCCCCATCAAATGACAATGCTCCAACCTGTTAAGTTGTACATTTTTCAGGGGTGTAAAAATGGATAACAATTGATGACTTGTGGGGTGATCTGCCTACTAGATCTGAAATACTAGTGACCCTAGAGGATCCATTAGGCATGGAGTCATTTCAATTGCTGAAAATTGAGAGTTCATCCCTTAAAACCTCTGAGTCACTCCTAGGGCCTAGCATTGCTTAAAACCTTGGTTGGAGATTGATTTTTCCATCACAAGACTCTTCCCAAAACTAGAAAGTACAACATCAACAAGGTAGAACTATATATAAACAACAAGGTCATACACATTCCAAATGGAACATGCAGAAAGCGCACACACACTTATTACAACATTAACCCTATCCTAAAACAAAACACTATGCTGCAAGCACTTGGAGGAATTATCGATTCTAAACTAATATGTACAATGAATATACTTCACTTTAGTAATAATGCTTGAGATAGATTCCATTGACTGGAATATGTAATTATTCTCCATCTAGCTTTGATAAGCTCGGAAATAATTGTTTGTTTTACAACCTAAAATTTAGTAAGGGCCACTCCATATTGCATCAAACTTGGAGTTTCTTCCTGGTTTGGCTCTGTCTGCATCCCATTTTAGGACTAAGTCTCCTTCTTGGAAGCTTCTATTTTTGGCCTTTCTGTCAAAGCTCATCTTGATTTGAGCTTGGTCCTTCTCTATTGCTTCCATATCTTGGTTTCTCAGCTCCTCTAGCTCCATGAGCTCTGCATACCTGACTTCCATAGCTTCAAACTCAAACAATTCCAATTGTTTGACAAGCTCCAATCATGGTAGTGGAAGGGATATTGGCAGCCTTGCTTCTTTACTAGACACCAAATTGAAAGGATAAAATCCGGTTGAATTCTCGGGATTGATTCTATCAGCCCACAAGGATGATTTTAGTTTTTTATGCCAAGTCCTCTTGTTCTCATCTAGAGTACTCCTTATGATATTAAAAAGATTTTGGTTGGTGGAATCAGCCTATCCATTACCCCGAGGGTAATAATTTGATGAAGTGCTAAAATAGATGCTATTCATAACAACCCAATCAGATATATTTTTCCTAAGAAAAGCCAAGGAGTTATCTCGATATTATAGTGGAAGGGACAATAAACCTTTTCACAATACCTTCATAAAAATCCGAGAATGCTGGTTTCATTTGCTTCTTTGAGTAAAATTACCTCTTTCCATTTAGTGAAGTAGTCTGGATGTAAGGATCCATTTGTGACCTAGGCTGGAATTTAGTTTGATCACCCAAATAAAGTCATAACCCCATTGCATGAATGGTTCATTTACGAAGTCGTGTGTAATGGGAGAGTGATAGCTTCTCTTTACCTGTGAAGAAGGCACACTTCTTGCATTTCTTGATCCATGAGTGGTAATCATTGAAAATATTAGGCTAGTAATAACCAACCTTCATGATTCTAAGAGATGTTGCTTTTGGGAAAAAATGACCACCTATTTCTCCACCATGAAAATAATCTAATACCCTCTCTATTTGATTTGTTTTGATGCATATTAGGACACCATTGAAATATCGTTTGAATAAAATATTATCTACAAGCACATATGGTATAGTTTGCAACTTGAAATACCTTCTCTTGGCCTTACTCAAACCTTGAGGGCTATGACTGTTTAAAGGAATCGTATTATATCTCGAGTCCAAAATGAACGGGTAAAGCATTCTTTGCTTTCTCTTGATCACCTTGGACCACAAGGATGGCCTCTTTATCTACATGTTGACTTGAAACTAGCTGCTCACACAACCATTTTCCTCTAACCAATTTGGTCACATTGATATCAATGTCATACTCCATGACCTTGGTTATCCAACCAACCCTCTTCTCATTAAGATCCTTGTTCAAAAGAAAATCTTTCACACCCGCATGCGAAACTAGTAAATGAATTCTATTATTTGACACTAGATGCCTGAATTTATTTAAACTTTTTATCACAACAAGGAAATATTTTTCAATGAATAAATACCTCACCTCATAATTTTCAAGGCCCTGGCTGAAAAATGTAATAGGCTGCTCCAGTCCTTCTTGATTTAGTTGTACTAGTATTACAGATATTGCATTTGTACCACCAAAAGCATATAGAGTGAAGTCCTTCAAAAAATATGGATTTATGAGGGTTGGGGCCTATGCAATGGCCTGCTTTATAGCTTCAAATATTTATTTTCCTTCAGCAGTTCATTTGAAAGCCATGTTCTTCTTCAACATCAATGTTAGTGGCTTGACAAGCTTAGCAAAATTAGGAACAAACTTTCTAATGAAATTGATCCTTCCCAAGAGGCTTTAGAGAGCCTTCTTGTGACTTGGAAATGGTAGAGCACATATAGCTTTTAGTATTTCTAGATCAATTATCAACCCCTATTTAGACACAATGTGGCATAAGATCTTGCCTTCATGAGCTAGGAAGATACACTTCTTTGGATTTAGAGACACTCCAAATCTCCTACATCTTTGGAACACTTGCCTAAGGTGATGGAGGTGGCTTGCTGCGTTCTTGGAGAATATAGTAATTTCATCTAAGTACATAAGAAATATCTTGTTATTAGCCCTTGAATGCCATGTCCATAGCCCTATGGAATGTAGCTCCGATTTTTGATATTTTGAATGACATTTTCCTATAAGTGTAAGTGCCCCATTTTGTGGTGAAGGCTATTTTGAATTGGTCTTCCTCTTTCACCATAATCTGATTATAGCTCGAGTAGCCATCTAGAAGTGAAGAACTCTCTAAACTAGCCAATACTTGTAATATTTTCTCCATGGAAGGAATTGGATAGTGGTCCTTGAGAGATTCCCTGTTCAAGTCTCAAAATTCCACACACAATCTGATTTATCCATTTCTTTTCCTAATTGGAACTAAATTTACTACCCATGAAGAGTGCTTGATTGGAAAGATGATACTTGCCTCTATGAGCTTGTTCAGTTCCTTCTTCATGAGAGGCTCAATATGAGGGTTGAGTGGTCTTTGTTTCTACCTAATAGGATTAGCTTCCGAGATCCGGTTCAATAGTATGCTATGCCAACTTCAGATTAAATCCTCTCAAGTCCTCATAGCTCCAAGAAAAGACATATGGGAAATCTTGGAAAAGATGGATGAAATCAAATATTTCTTGATCAGTACTCACCTTTCCAATTTGGAGTACTTTTCCCTCATCCACCGAAATGGGCTTCAAATCTTCCCCTTGACTCGAACATTAGCATTGTATTTCCGGAACTCGATCGTTGGGGTTGAATATATTTTTTAATTAAGGTCAAATATTTTTGAAGGGACTATACCCTATATACAAAAGGGCTCAAAAGCCAGATATCAGAAGTGAGAGAAATAGCCTAGAGAAGGGCAAAACAACCAACCTCAGAGGGCTCAACAGCCAGATAAAACAACAAATTAAAAGAAAGGATCCAGTCGTACAATGATCCAAAAACAATAGAAGAGATCAAAAAGCAAACAATAGATATCTATCCTAGAATATCTCCGCCAAAAAAACAGCTCCAGA
Organism: Taxus wallichiana var. yunnanensis; assembly: GCA_018340775.1. Lineage (NCBI taxonomy): Eukaryota > Viridiplantae > Streptophyta > Pinopsida > Cupressales > Taxaceae > Taxus > Taxus wallichiana. Next base: position 444,534,249 of record CM031237.1, read on the forward strand.
TCCACGGTCATCAAGAATCTCACAGTTTAGTAAACAACAAAGACAAAGACCACGTTACTTGATAGCCCTGTCAATCTTGGTTTTGATCGCTTGCAGTGAGACAAAGAAAGCAATGGCTGTGGCCTGAGAAGGGTCTTTCAGATCCACCTGAGAAATTTCCATATCCCTTTTCTCTTTGGGGCCCCAAATGTCTTCATTAATCCCGCTTAGGCTGCAAACACTATGAACATGTCTGTTCAATGAAATTGTAAATACTTTTAAGAGCAGATAGGATGCAGTCATTACAATTTTTGCATTTCCCATTCTACCATCCAAAGACTGTAACTTCTTGAACACTTCAGCAATAACACCCTCCTCATCATCATTTTGTAGTATTCCTTTTCCCTTAGCTTTTTCCATATTTTTGATAACCCTTTTGAGCTCTTGGATTTCCTTTTCCATCCCGCCCACTCTGACCATCAAATCCCGAATATTGACTCTAATATCACCAGGCCTTTTGAAAACTTATTTGTCCTTAGATAGACTACTTGATCACCATGCTTATCCTCCAATTTGTCTCAATTCTTTGGGGAGAACTTGACCTCTTCTCAAAGGAAGTTGACAATATGTCAGTCATTCTCAAAGACTTCCCAACATGTAATGTTATCAAGTACAACACGTCTCACCACCATTCGATATGAGGCTGAATTTTTCTTCTCCCAATATCTTCAACAACATCAAACCTTTCTCCAATTGCAACAAGTTTGTCAGCAACCTCATTCTCTTTTCTAGGAATGGCCTAGATATTAAAGGCATCAAAATGCTCTAAGAGGTCCCATACCTTGTGCTTATATGCCTTGAGAAGATAATTTTTGGCTACATGGGAAACTATAACCTGGTTCAATATTAGTTCATTGTCCCCAAAAACTTGAATATTTTTTATGCTTCTTTTCCTTTCCCATTGTAGGCCATGGATGAGTGACTCATACTCCACTGCATTATTTGAATAGTTGAACTGAAATATGCAAGTAGAGTAGTATTTGATAGCTTTAGGAGATACCAACATCACTTCTCCTTTTGTATCGTGTTTGAGCCTTGAACCATAAAAAATAGCTTCCAAAATTCATTTTCATCTTCATCATCTAGTTTGGTGATGTTAGGAAGAGGTGTATTTTCTTCATGTAAGCAGTAGATACCCAATTTAGCCTCTTCCATCTCCATGTATGGATCATATCCATGCCTCTTATGGGCCCAATCATCAAGTGTTAATTCTAGAATGCCCCCAACCTCATTATATGTTTCCTCAGTGCTTGGAAAATCTTCTTGATCAAAGGTTGAACAATTGGCATTGATTAGACTTGGTACATAAGGCTTAATGTGATATTTTACAATTGGCTCAGATCAAATTTTATCTTTATCTCCATACCTTGTTTTGCAGAGCATATGGGACCAATCAACTGACAAGTAGCATCCAATTTTAGCTATGAAGTCCCTTGACAAGCACAAAGCAAAAATTGGTGGTAAATCAATCACTAACATGTCTTGCTAAATTGTGACATTTGGACATGCATGTAATGTGAGGTTTAAACCCTTTATGATCCCAATGGTTCCCACCGATGTCTTGTCTAATTGTAACACTCCTTTAGAAATAGGATTATACTTGAGACCCAGCTGATCTACAATCTTCTTTTGCATCACTGACCTACTTGCACCTAAGTCAATCATGCAGTTTGTGTACTATATTATTATCAATAATCAAGGACACATAAAATGGTGAAGGATTCATATTTATGCTTTGTTGACCCTCCTTTTATTGCACTGCATTGGTGAGAACCCTCTCTTGGTCCTTGGGTGAGTCATTTGAGATGGACAAGTTAGATATGGTTGCTTGCAAAAGATCCCTTTATCCGAAAATTCTCACCAATGCAGTGCGAGTGACTCATTTGAGATGGACAAGTTAGATATGCTTGCTTGCAAAAGATCCCTTTGTCCCAAAATTTTCAAGGATTCCCACATGGAGATGCTTATTTGTTTTCTTCATGTGGTCAATGATGTTGAATGAAGATGAGATATCTTTCACCGACGTTTGCTTGTAGTACATTTTCTTGCACATGAGCTGCTACAATGGGTGCTTTGGGATAATTCTGAGAGTTGGGGACCGAATTCGAGCTCCTAACTCCTTGAAGTGTGATAGAAGGTTGAGACACACCTACATTTGATGATTGTCCTACCTCTATGTTTATTTTCTTAGACCTTGTGTTGGTTGCTACCTCCGAGAAGGAGACTTATTTATACCATAGAAATCCTTTGTCTACTAGTTCAGTAGTGAAGTATCATTTTGGGGTACCTCTTGAGTTCCTACTTGCTGCCAATTTTCTTCTTCATTTTTCTCTTGTACAACTCCAACATTTTGTACCATTAGATCCTGATTTAACATACCACTGAAACATGTTACCTGATTATGGGGTTAACCACAAGGGAAACACCATTCATATTCCTGTGCAAGTTTATTCTGGATTGGAACCAAGGCTCTTGATGTTGAAGATGTATTTGGATTGTATGGTTCAAATGGTCTAGAAATTGGGGGATTTCCTTGATTTTTGTTTGCATTTTGAATAGGGGGTCTATTAGACTGATATGGAATCCTATTTGGTTGAGCTTGAGGCTAATAAGGTCTAAAGTTTTGGGCTTTCTACCTCTTGAGGGTAACTAATTCATTCCTTAGGTTCTCAGTAATTGCTTAAATACCTCCTAGAATTTAGTTGAGTTGCTAGAAGAAGAGGTAGAAGCCTCATTGGAACTTTGATTTCTAGGGGAAGGGATAGGGGCTAACTAAGGTGTCTTACTAGAACTAGAATTACCCATTTCTGGATAAATAGGAATATGTGGCCTAGGTACAAGTTTTATGACTTTAACCATAAAATTCTCACCTCTAATAGCTATTTCATAAGCCCTTGGTAAGGTTATCCCTCCCATAGATTGTATCATTATAGATATACCAGAATTTAAAGATTTACGGAGATAGAGAAATACACCTTCAACTATTGGTCTTATGGAAATTGGAATCCTGTCACATGTCCTTTGAAATATGAAATTGAAGTTATGCATCTGTTCATTTGGTGCTCATTTGATTATAGTCAGCTGCTCCAAAAGAGATAAATTGTTCGCAATTTTTTGCTGAACTATTTATAAAGTCCTGAGCGTAGTTCTAAATTGACCCTCCTACTAAGCTTCTGAACCATTGCAAAGCTTTTCCTTTAAGAAAAGAGGTGAGAAGTTTGACTACCACATCCATATAAACAATTTCATGAATTGCACAAAAATTTGCAATGTATTAGATGTGATCAATTGGAGTTGTGTGATTCTCTCCAGTGAAATATGGAATGTTTTTCAAGGATGCCACTGGAATTAGATTTTGAGCATTGAGATTAAGTGGACTACTACCTGTGAAATTGACAAATGGATTTGGTGGTTGTTGAGCCATTCTAATTGGCCTAAAAACCCTAGTTGATTAGAGAAATGGCCTACTCAGGTAGAGGTGTTGACAAGGTTCTATTCGATGGGGAAGGAGATCTCTAAAATTTCCTCCCCCTTCTTCCTCTACCTAGAGATAGTTGCAAATACTCAAATACACCTTGTTCTCTTTTTCTTGACTTGGTTTGAATTCTTCTCATGAAATTGAACCACTAGCACCATTGAAACCGGTTGAAATATGACCTTGGGATTCATTTGATATCTTGTTACAAATCCTCCAAAGGGTGAAAATTTACCAAGATGCACATCTAGTCTTGATAAACCTAGAAACATTGACATCTCGAGTCCCACCAGGCGTGCCAAAAATGTTATGTCAAAAAGTAGAACCCTAGGATTTGCACATTACAAATCCCTACTTTTGACTAACATGGGATTGTTTCAAGGTGTGGGACCCCATAAATTGAGACAAACCTCTAGAGAAGGTTGGTTCCTCTACCTATTCCTAATTCTAAAACTACTCCTAGAAAGGGAAATGAAACTATCCTAACACTAACCTATAATTATAAGGGACTAGGGAAGAGAGAGCTGCATAAAAATAAAATTCATAAAATAAAGGAGGTGATAGCACCAAGAACAAGGAAATGGAGAGATTCCAAGTGTGTGAAAATGTGGAGAAAATAGAGTGGGAGAGGGAAGACAAAAGTGCCCACGGTTTGAAAAAAATTTAACTCTCATCCTCATGGAGAAAAACAAATTTAAATCCCGCAAAAGAACACAATGTACACAATATACCCGTAAATGTAATGAAATGAAAAGAACACAATTAAATTCGAGCTAGGGAAAAAAAGCCACAAAACGCCAATTTATTTCTTAAAATGATGCATAAGCACAAGGAAAGAATCCTTTAAAAATTCCCAAATTTGAAGAATGTAACTCATAAAAGTGCCATTTTAAGACACCCCTATAAAATTGAAGGTGGAAAATACCCGCGAATATCCCCGTAACCAGCCAAATAAAGGCGAATTTGATAAAGATTCAAAAATAAAATTTTCACCTGGTTTTTCATGGCTCCATCAGTGACGTGCGACAACACTAGTTCGTAATGACGCACGTCACTGGCGCGACACTAGTTTGTAATGACGCGCGACACTGGCGCGACACTAGTTTGTAATGACGCGACATCGGGCGCGACACTAGTTCGTAATGACGCGCTAAATTGTCCCACCGCCGTCGCGCGCCGTTGTTCTGTTAATGACGCACGACATCGCTTCCTACCGCGCGTGTCATCGCCCCGATGATGACGCGCGTCATTTGCTCCTACTGACGCCGCATCATCGCCTCCTATCGACGCGCCGCCTAGATCGCTATCGCACGCGCCGCCGCCTATGACCTTCGACGCGCGACATCGCTTCTATTGACGCGCGACATCTATACCCTAAACGACGCGCGCACATCGAACTCGCTGACGCGCGCCGAGGTAATAGCCGACGCGCGAGAATAGGAGGAAGTGACGCGCGCCGATAGGGGGAAGTCGCACGCGTCACTAGTGCCGCAGTGTCGCGCGTCAAATGTCCTAGATGACGCGCGACAAAAGTTAGAGCTGACGCGCGCGTCAATAGGAGAAAAATGATGACGCTGACGCGCCAAGAGGGAGCAAATGACGCGCGTCATCAGGGGCCAGTGACGCCCTATTTAGCTTATAAATACCCTTGTGCCGCTCATTTTCTCATTTTCATTTTCCCGTTCTTGAATTTTTGCAGGTCTAAATCATCGTCAAAGACGCAATTACAGCTACAATGTCGACTTCACATGCTTCCCAATTGCAAGTTCAGCAAGAAAATCAAGAGAATCCAACTCAATCGATTTCGAAGATCAACTACAGGAATCCCTTATGCCCTCACATCCATACGGCTTTAAAGATGTCTTCAGAATATCAAGCTTTGATGGAAGAGTGTGAATTTACAGGGCTCGTGAATATGCCCCATTTCGAAACAGATCCGGATATTTTGAATTACCTTCTGTCATGCTACAATTCAGAGGACGGTATTTTTTATGTGACTCTGAACGATGGCCAAATGTTCCAATTCACTATTGAAGCAAATGACATACATCGGTTTACGGGCCTTCCTTTTAAATTTACCAATGTTACAACCAAGGCAACACTACTGGAAGAAGACAAGAAATTTCTCGAATCAACGTACGGTTTCCATGTTGATTGTAAGTATAATTCCTTTTAATTCATATTTTTTATTGTTTTTTATTCTGATACAATTTGTTATAAATTTATAGTAATTATCACTGTTTCGCATTTGCAGCCCATGTCAATAAATCCAGGCGTGGTGTAGATACACAATCAATTGCACACCACTTTCTTGCTGCACTTATTTCATTTTTTCAAGCCATAATTGTTTTGCAGGGTCGCCAAACAGATATACCAAATTGGGCCATCGCATACATTTGTGCCACTATCTCAAAACGACAATTCGATTGGTGCACATATCTATCCAAAAAAATAAGAACTGACATAATAAATTCAAAACTCTCAGATAAACCTTTCATTTATTCAACAAACTATCTCCTCGGCTTCTACTATGAGGCAGTTTTAAATTTAAAAGATAAAGAAATTCCTACTTGCTCTGATGAGGCTTTGAAGAAATTCTCAATTCCATTTGAAGAACAACAGTATAAACTATTTAGTTTGTAATTGTATTTCAATTTTCGACATTACAAAGGCAGCTTATTAAAACTTAAATTTAAATGTTTTCAGAGAGAAGATATCTTCAAGCCCTTTCCCGAAAAAAAAAAGAAATTATCGAGAGGAAGAGGCCAACAACACGCGGAGGCTTCGGGGGACTCCCAATCTGAAATGGAAGCTCACTCCTCTCCAAACCCTCAACAGTTTGAACTCGTTAAACGCCAGAGAAGTAATACATTCTCATATATTATTTACAAATTCCAAAGTTGCATATTTATTTTTCAATTTAAATTTTAACCAAAAGAATTGACATTATTTAATATTGATGAATTGCAGGGACTTTGGAACCTTCTTCCCCAACTCACTCCATACAGACGCATGCATTCATATCTTCTGAACAGCCACTGAGTACAACTCCTACAAGGCCACCAAAGCACCGAGAAAACAACCCTCGACAACAAGGTACAACTTTTATAAGACGTTTAATTTCGTAGTTTTGACTTTATGAATTGTTTTAATATTTTTCATTTTTTTCTTGTACTTTTCAGCACATGTCACCATGATCAAACCACGGCACCGACACCCACTCAACCATTAATTTTTAAAATGCCAACCAGAGGAACAAAGTGAAAAGAACATTGGTAAACGCATGCCTTTTGCTCCGGCCCCTAAAGTGGGACACTAAACCTTGCCTCCTCGTTTCAATTCCAACTCTATCACTTGGTGGCTTGCCCAAAGGCAACGGGCATATATCTGTTTTGAACAATATAAATTTAGATGAAGATTATTTGGGCATGATAAGAATGACCCAACCGGTTTTTTCGATACCCGCGAGATGATTCAAGGCCAAAGCAGTATACTTCAAATTTCAATTTTAATATGCTTTACAATTTTGAATTACATTCTCGATTTAAATTTATTTATCTAAATCTTGATTAATTTTTTTCAAAAACAGGATCAGCCCACCCAAAGGCGTAGAAACAAGGAGCAGCTTGATCTTGGTGAAAGCCCCCATTCTTCTCCAAAGAAGATCGTCTCGCATCGATTCGATATAGTGAACAGCTGCCACATTTTCCTTGAGAACTTAATTGGTAATGATTGTCAATCCCATATCAATGAGTTTATTATTCCTCATATCCAACAGCTTATAGAATGGGAGAAAAGGGCTAAAGTTCTTATCAATGAAATTATTAGTCGTTATGAAAATTATTGGCAACGGGATAGTTTATACGCTGCAGTCCAGAATCAACCTGCGAAGATGGATTCCTTACTTACCCAAGTAAGATGTGGGACTGTCACGTTTAACAACAACTATAAAGACGACATTTTAGATAAGGCACTAAACAAATTGGAAAATATTAGTGCCGAGGCCCAGGCATATTTTAACAAATGGTCCAAGGACAAGGATTTGGTATCAATCGCAAATGCCGAAAGAGATAGAGCTGTTGTAAGTACTATTACATTTAAACAATCATTTTTGTTATTTTGAAATTTTGAATTTACATTAATATTTTATATTGACATTACTCTTTTTGTGCAGTTGAAATATGAAAATTTGAAGAGTCAGGCGAAGGTTTTGCAAGTTCACTTGGAAACAACAAAGAACAGCTTATCCGCAGCAAAAAATTTGAAGCAAAATATTGTTTTGGTTAACAAACAAAACAATACACTAAAGCGGATAATTAAAGAGCATGGTCTCGACCCTGACATATTATTCAAAGAAAAAGCAGCTTCTGATCCAAATTTGCTGTCGCATGGAGATGCAACAAATCAAGAAGAAAGAATTATAAAAAATCTGGACAATGCTGCAGAAGATCTTATAAGTTCAGGGGTTATTTCTGGTGTTGGGGAAAGAGGTACATCCACAGTGGAAGAAGCCATTGGGGAAGAGAGCAGAGTTGAATTGTATAAAGAAAAAGAGGGTTTTGAAAATTAGAAACTTTTATTATTGAGGAAACTTTATATATTGAATTTGAAAACTTCTACTATTGAGTATCTACTATGGTATTTGAATTTAATAATATGGATTTATATAGTCTTTAATTTTAATTGCATTAGATGGTGATTATCATGAATTATATGTATGTTTCTTGTTTACTTGCATTGTCATGAATTGTATGTGGACGTAGATGATGAATGATGATAACTGATAATTAATGATAGATGATGATGAAAGACGATGATCAATTTAATGTGTATAATGTAAAATGTAGTGCCTAAATATCTTTGTGGGACTTTAATTATCTTGAAAATTATGTTTTTGGGAAAAAAAAAGAACTAAGATTTGAAGCAGATCTTTAGGATTTCTCCTTAATAGACTTATGGTGTAGGAAAATTCTATTTTAAAGAGATTCACCTCTATATAAGTGCATAATCTCTCATTAGAGAGGTTGTTTGACATCCAAAATGGTCAAGACCATTTGTCAGAAAATAACGTTTTGCTGCAAACAATCAAGACCATGGTTTAAAAGATATGGTTTTGTTATCATGGATATTGTTTTGTGTAGAGTAGATTGACAAGTTGCTCTAAATAGTCAAGGTTATGGAATCTAGATTAACCAAAGTTGGAATAACCATGTGATTAAAAGATAGGTCAAGCTCGATATAGAACTTTGAAGTTTAATGTAAAACATATAAGGTTGAAGAATCCTATCATTTTTTAATATTTGATAAGGGTGAAGAATAATTGTGGATTAGAACTGGGAGGCTATAAGTTGGAATAATTTTGAGTGTGTAAGAAAATATCAAGGTTGTAAACTAGATCATAAAGAAACTATGTGTGTAGATTTTTATTAGATAAAGACTCACAAGTTGATTTAAATAGTTGTGATTAGTGTAGATTTGGGTGGGTGACTATAGGATATGGAAGATAGCATTAGAATTGAGTTTGAATAACTTCGTGTTAGAGGATGATCATTATAAGTCTAAAAATAGATCTATTTCTTCATGGAGAAATCTGAAGAAGTGATGGATCTATGACAAAGCATGGAATTTTAGGAAGAGTGTCAGGACTTATATTTATAATAGTATAATGTATTGTTTAATAGTTTATCCCGCAGTTAAAAAAATATATCAAAGGATTTTCCACATATAAAAAATAAATTAAATATAATTCTAAGAAATCAAGAAAGAATCATCACTGGTAAGAAATTAAACATAATTGCAAATATCATAGGGTTTAGCTTACCTCTTGCGTATTAGATTGCTGTGAAATCATCAAGGGTAACGTGCTAGATCTTTGTTTTTCCCCGACAGAGATAGAGGGGTGAGTTGCCCGACATGTCACCCCGAGAAGTGGCAGGAACATCTTTAAATATATAGACCAACAATATCTTTAAATAAATGATAACTAGAGCTGAAAAAATGTAAAGTAACAAACAATAAGATGATGTTGAAGAAGATACCTATTTAAAATTGAAATCATCCCCTGTAATGTGCTAGATCTTTGTCTTAATAAAATTCAACACAAAAATGGATTAGTAGATAGATGGGTGAGTTGCTCGACATCACGGTCCGAGAAGTAACAGCTTCCTCGGACGGATGTCAACCCACGTTTTCAAAAAATAAAATATTGTATTTAACTAAATGTAAATACATAGACATCTTTAATGATAAAAAGAGGAGAAAAAATGAATAAGAATAAACAATAAGATTAAGGGGAAAAAGATTCCTCCTTAAAGTTGAAATCATCACTGCCACTGGTAATGAGCTATATCTGTGTTTCAAAAAAACCCAACACGAGAAATGGATTAGTAGATAGATGCGTGAATTGCCTGACGTTTTTAGTATATAGATCTGTAACATCTTTAATGAAAACCAGAGATGAAAAAATGAATAGTAATAAATAATAAGATTAAGGGGAAAAAGATACCTGCTTAAAGTTGAAATCATCACTGCCACTGGTAATGAGCTAGATCTCGTGTTTTAAAAAACCCAACACGAGTAATGGATTAGTAGATAGATGGGTGAATGCCTCGACATTTTTAGTATATAGATAGACTGTAACATCTTTAGGAAAACCCATGGTTAACCAAAACATGAAATGTGTATAGGAGTGTCTTTTAGTGCTTCATGCCAAATTTAATTAGATTTTGAAATGAGTATTTAAACTTATTCAAGTTTTTATAAAACTCGATCGCTTAGAAATGCAGACTACCACCTTGTATAGGATTCACATCTTGAGATTCTCTCTTCAGGACTGCTTCTTGGAGTGGTTGAATTAAAATATGTCTCTTTTTTTTTTCAAAATTTTAAGGTGGTGCATATGATCATAGCTCAATAAGGTTGTTTACATATCATGTTAGTTACAAGAATGAGGTTTGAAAGATACAATAAGGGTAAAGTGATCAAAATTGTTGTGTAACGGAAAATTGTTTTTACTTTCTTCTAATTATTATTGTTGAGCTGATGAAATACTTGGTTGACCATTGCAAGGAGTATCAAAGTATAAAATTCCTGCTACCACCTTGTTTTGTTTTCCTTTGCTGAAGATACAATGTTGAAGTGTATGTTTGAAGACAATTTTTTTGCAGCTCCCCCATTTCTATGCCTTGAATTGATTAATCATGATCTTCTTGAAGTACAATTGATAAAATCAAGTGTCTCAAATATTGAAAAATTTTTTTACAGCTCAACATAAAGTTCTCTCAGGCAAGGTGGATCATCTTAAAAAGGTAACATTGTGTAAATTTTGTCAACAAAGGCTCTTATCGGGTACCTCATCTCAAACTCAGTCTTAGCATATATCATGAAGTTTCTTTTTGAACTTATCAAACAAGACCCTATATCATCATCAAGTACACACCAAACACTGTTGATAAATTTGAAGGCTTCATCTCAATTGGCTGCATTGCAAACATGAAGGGAATTTCCTCTAGAGCAAAAGAGGTGAAAACTTCGAATTCCATTAAATTTTGGATAAGAAATCAATTATTTGGTAGTCTCAGGCTTTCTCAATGGAACGTCAATGGTCTTGACCGACGCGCGTCAATGGAACATCAATGGTCTTGACCGACGCGCGACACTCCCTAACTAATGACGACGCCATCGCCAACTAATGACGACGCGCCATCGCTCCTAATGACGCGCCACATCATCGCCTAACTAATGACGCGCCACATCGCACCTAATGACGCATCACGCACCTAATGACGCGCGCACATCGCATCTAATGACGCGCGTCACTGGCACCTAATGACGCACGCACCTAATGACGCCATCGCACCTAATGACGCCGTCATCGATCCTAGTGACGCGCGCCATCGATCCTAGTGACGCGCGCCATCGATTCTATGACGCACGCGCCACTTTCTACTTTTTGACACGCGCCGCACTCCTATTGTCGCGCGTCGCTTAGACTATTGTCGCGTCAGCTAGAACCTTTGACGCGCGTCAAGTGAAGCCATTGACGCCCAATTTAGCCTATAAATACCCTTCAACCGGTCATTTTCTCGTTTTCACCTTCCAGCTCTAGATTTTTTGCAGGTCTCGATGCTTCCCAACTCCAAGTTCAGTAACAAAAATCAAGAGAATCCAATTCAATCGATTTCCAAGATCAACTACAGGAATCCCTTATGCCCTCACATCCATACTATTAATATGCCCCATTTCGAAACAGATCCGGATATTTTGAATTACTTTCTGTCATCCTACAATTCAGAGGACGGCATTTTTTATGTGACTCTGAACGATGGCCGAATTTTTCAATTCAGTATCGAAGCAAATGACATCCATCGGTTTACGGGCCTTTCGTTCAAAAATTTACCAATTGTTACAACCAAGGCAACACTCGTGGAAGAAAAGAATTTTCTCGAATCAACGTTCGGTTTCCATGTTGATTGTAAGTATAATTCCTTTTAATTCATATTTTTTATTCTGATACAATTTGTTGTTATAAATTTATAGTAATTTTCACTGTTTCGCATTTGCAGCCCATGTCAATAAATAAAAGGCGTGGTGTCTAATATGTAACATTTCTGAGTACATGTAATTTTTGCAATGCTAGTGTCTAAGATGAGCTTTGTAACTTTGATTGACCTGATGAGTGCAGTGGAAAAGTTTAAACAAAAAAAAGATCTTAAGAAAACTGATGGAACCAAGAAGGGGAAATTAATTGATGTTCCCAAACTTGATGATGCAAATCAATCAAGGGGGAAGAATTCTGATCAATGTACTTTAATATTAACAGAGGGTGACTCAGCCAAGGCTCTTGTTGTAAGTGTTTGTGCCTTGAATCAGGGAAATGTGAATACTGAATTTGGTAGTATTGTGACATGTTTCGACATCACTTTCCAATTTAATTTTTTGTTATTTTAGTTATCTTTATTCTATCAAAAAAAGGTGAATATCTATTGTTGGTCAATATTATTATGGCGTGTTTCCTCTCGAGGTAAGTTCGCTCAATGTCGTGGAAGCTACCACTCACCAACAAATGGAGAATAAAGAGATAGTAAATATAAAAAAATCCTTGGTCTACAGAAGATAAAATATATGACAACATTAAATCTTTAAGATATGGCCATCTCGATGATAATGATGCACTGTACATGATCTTTGTATAGCGCTGTTTAGTTTCTGCTTAATTCTGACACATCCTTTCTAGTGAGATCCTTTGACTTGTCCTTTGTCTCTTAAAGGACCATGATGGATCCCACATCAAAGGATTGCTGATCAATTTCATACACCATACCTGGCCATCACTGCTTAAAATTCCTTCATTTGTTGTGGAATTTATCACTCTATCATCAAGTGTAATCAAGTACCCCTGTATATTTTGTTGAGTGTATTGAGACTCTTTATATTTGTTTTTAAGCCTCCAGATGTTATTTATCTCCATGTCTAATTTTGGCACATGTTGATGTAGGCAACTCACAAAAATGGAAATGTGTTATCTTTTTACACAATTCCTGAGTATGAAGCTTGGAGAGAATCATTGAGTGGATCGATAACTGGCTGGACCATATAGTACTACAAAGTAATGCTAGTTTGTTTTCTCTTTATATGTTTTCAAGTTCTGGTTTTGTTCACTTGCTGATTAGGTATCACTTGTTGCTTGGACCATACAGGGTTTTGGCACAAGTACTTCTAAAGAGGGCAAGGAGTATTTCATACAACTAGACAAGCACAAAAAAGATAGATTCAGCTTATAGAATGGGAGAGAAGGGCTAAGGTTCTTATCAATGAGATTATTAGTCGTTATGAAAATTATTGGCAACGGGATAGTTTGAACGCTGCAGCTGATCCAAATTTGCTGTCGCATGGAGATTTCTTGTTTTGGGGAAGGAGGTACAGCCACAGTGGAAGAAGCCGTTGGGGAAGAGTGCAGAGTAGAATTGGATAAAGAAAGAGAGGGTTTTGAAAACTAGAAACTTTTATTATTGAGGAAACTTTAAATATTGAATTTGAAAACTTCTACAATTGAGTATGTACTATGGTTTTTGAATTTAATTATATGGATTTATATACAATCTTTAATTTTAATTGCATTAGATGGTGATTATCATGAATTATATGTATGTTTCTTGTTTACTTGAGTTGTCATGAATTGTATGTGGACGTAGATGATGAATGATGATAATTGATAATTAATGATAGATGATGATGAAAGACGATGATCAATTTAATGTGGACGTAGATTTATCATCAAGCACAGTAATTCTTCTCCTCTAGACTTTTGAACTTGTTTTAAGATAATTATTCTCTACACTTGTAACGATATGATTAGAATGGATAGAATTGTAATGATATAATTATGAATTATTTTAAAAACGAAGTTGTTTTAATAAATTTAAAATTAGATAAATAATTGTATTAATAATAATTGTAGTGTCAGGACTCAGGATATGATAATGATATGGTGATGATATGATATAGGGGTGAGTTACTCGACAAATCATCTCCCGAGAAGTGCCAAAGAACATCTTTAAATATATAGACCAACAATATCTTTAAATAAATGTAAATATATAGAATTAGACTTGTAACGTCTTTAATGATAACAAGAGCTGAAAAAATGTAAAGTAACAATCGATAAGATTATGTTGAAGAAGATACCTATTTAAAATTGAAATCATCACCGATAATGTGCTGCTAATCTTTGTCTTAAAAAAATTCAACACAAAAATGGATTAGTAGATAGATGGGTGAGTTCTCGACATCACAATTCCCGAGAAGTAACAGCTTCCTCGGACGGATGTCAACCCACGTTTTCAAAAAGTAAAAATGTTGTATTTAACTAAATGTAAATACATACACCTGTAACATCTTTAATGATAACCAGAGCTGAAAAAATGAATAGTAACAAACAATAAAATTATGTTGAAGAAGATACCTATTTAAAATTGAAATCATCACCGGTAATGTGCTAGATCTTTGTCTTAAAAAAAATTCAACACAAAAAATGGATTAGTAGATAAGTGGGTGAGTTGCCTGACATTGTCAGTCCCGAGAAGTAACAGCTTCCTCGGACGGATGTCAACCCACATTTTCAAAAAGTAAAAATATTGTATTTAACTAAATGTAAATACATACACCTGTAACATCTTTAATGATAACCAGAGCTGAATAAATGAATAGTAACAAACAATAAGATTAAGGGGAAAAAGATACCTCCTTAAAGTTGAAATCATCATTGCCAATGGTAATGAGCTAGATCTGTGTTTTAAAAAACCCAACACGAGAAATGTATTAGTAGATAGATGGGTGAATTGCCTGACATTTTTAGTATATAGACCTGTAACATCTTTAATGATAAAGATAAAAGATAGATAAAGAAGATACCTGTTTAAAGTTGAAACAATCCATTATCAATAGCTTCATCAAAGTCGATGTTGTCTTCTGTAGAATGTGACGAAGAGCCAATTACACTCTCAAGGTTGGGAATATTTGTACTTGTAGAAATGTATTATTCACACCTCTTCTTTCGCAAAGGGAATTCCAAAGGCGCAATTCTCTCGTCGAACGGAAAGGTTTCATGGAGTATCGAGAAACATAACACCTCATGCAGCTTTCCGCATTTTTATCCAACCTGTTTCTCGCTTTGATTTTATAAATGACAATGCACCGAAAACCCTTTCATCCTCCATGCACTCCCAAAATCATTGTTTGGCATAACTCATATAATCAAGTATTCACCGATATCTTCTTGTAAAATAGAACTTTGATAGATTCCTCACCACACCTTCAGTAATAGCTCCACTTTCGTAAGGTTGATCTAAATTCTTATATTGGTTCCTCATTGTTGTTGCAAAATTTGTTGATCGAGACTTTAATAAATCGGCATTCAAGATACCTTTGATTTCCACACCCTTGAGCTCGACGCCTTTGTAAATTGTTCCATTATTGTACCCATTGATTTATGGAAATGCTTATCGACAAAGTCCGCACTACGGCCACCTTCAAGATTCCAAAAATTAGGATTCATCACACCCATGGCTTCCAGAATTTTATCTTTACGTAAACGCTCCCTAATTTTCGATGACAAGGTTTCAAAATTTTTTAAGCTTTATTCTTGTTTCAACTATAATAGACTCAAACAAATTACGTGTCACGGAACATCTTCTCGCTCCGATCCTCGTAATAGCTTGACGTTTTTGCAAAATGTGCATGTGTATTTCCTCCCATTAACAAAGTGATGCAGAGGTGATCGTGGATATTAAATCTCAAAAAGGTGTTAGGATTTTTAAGATCTAATAAATCTCTCCAATTTTCAAAAACAGTGCATCAAAACTATCATCGAACAAGACAATATATCAAGACTTTGACATACCATTTTCCTCATCCGTATAAAATCCACAATATAGATTAATCTCGCCCCGTGCATGCTTCATCGTTGTATTGATCTCCTTTAACATTGGAAGAATACCAACCAATGTAAGCAATGTCTCCAAATCAGTTAAACGGAACAACAAGTCCCTCGCCCTATCAACTTCATGACGGTATTTGTGCATGAAACCAACCAATGAAGGATACTCCTCACGAACTCTGCATGCAGGTTCATACAAAGAGATCCATCTAGTCTCCACATCCTTCAGAAGTTTTTTGCCATCTGTAATTCCAATTGCAAATTTTTGGAACTCGAGAAAACGCTTTGGGCTGCTTGACATATAGGCATGAAGTTCTCTTATAAGGTCTTCTAATTTAGCAACATTTTCGTGGTTGCTTACCATTTTATACGCTAAATTCATTCTGTGAGCCATACAGTGAATTGGTAGCATATATGGGGCCACTGTTGTTTGTAATCTAACACAGAGCCCTGTTTGGTGACCCTGCATGACAGATGCACCATCTGCTCCAACGCATACCAACTTCGTAGCAATTTCATAATCAGTCATACCAGCAACATCTTTCAAATGAGAAACAACTATTTTATATAGGTTTTCGGCATTGTAGTTTTCAACCATTTTCATAACACCCAATAGATGAGGTGTCCTTATATGATTTTCTAAAGTATAGATGTGGATACATACCCATGCGGTGTTGTCGACTATTGTCACTTCATCAATTGAAAGAGAGATAAAGTTTGCTTTTTTTACATTCTCTTTCAAATCTTCCTTCTCTATCATCGAGAGGCATTTTGCCATTTCCCATCCACTACTCTCAGACCAATGAGACTGAGGTACATTCAACATTCCGTTAAATTGATACAAAACTTTGAAATCGAGGAAATCTGAAATCGCTCTTCCTTTTTTAAGTATTTGAAAAAGAGTAGAGAATTGTATGAATTTTGCATGTAGATTTGTTTCTTTCATCTTACCAATATGCGATGTGATCGTTCCTCCCTTTTCCAACAGATGTCTGTGTTTTTTCTGCTCTGCCTCATATTCCGCTGCGTATCTAACATGCATGCATTCTTTTTCAGTTTTCCACCTATGTGTTTTGATTTTCTGGCCATCCGCCCCCGTTACAGTTAAATATTGTTTTCCACAATGTTTTTCTATAGTGTCCAGCTTCAGTTGCATTTTTTGTTGCTTTCCCAATTTCCACGTACATATTTTACATGTACATTCAGATGGGATTTCTTCAGAATTAGATGATTGTACAGGTTCAATAAACGGAAATTTAGCTGCCCAATCAAACTTGTATGTCCTGCCAATGGTCCACATATTCTTGTTCGTTTTTAATGCTTTACTTTTTTGAGTAGAATTTTGAGCAATATCACAATCACCTGGTTTCCTCTTTCTTGGACCGGAGTTTGATTTTGATTTCTGTCTTCCATTTTGCTTGAGTGTCAGATTCGTGATATCTAGCTGCACTTCTGGTTGCACCCCAACAGGAACAATATCTTCAAGATCTGGCATATTATCGTAGGTTTCATTTGTTTGACTTTGATACTGTGCAGAATGCATGTCCACCTCAATAATTCCTTCCACACGCTCACAAGATTCGATTCTCTGTGGTGGCATCTATATGATTGGTATTTACAATATCTTTATCCACAGAGTTTCCAAAATACTTGAAGAGTGATTTCTGAGATTTCTTACTTACTTTTAGGTTATTCGTATTCTTTGAGCTGGCACCTTCCATTATTCTGAAAAGAGTCCTACGTCAACAAAAGAACCAAGTAATGACTCTATCCTGGGCCCGAGGTCTTGTCGCACGCCCACTGCCCGAGGTCGCGCGTCCACTCTCTTAATATACTGTCGCGCGTCAACACCGCCAAGTCACGCCAATACTTCCTCTGCCGCGCGCGTCACTTCTTTGCCCAAGTCGCGTCAACACTTCCTTGGTCGCGTCAACACCTTTTTCACGCCGTCAAGACAACTTTTTGCGCGCACACTTGCCACGTGTCAAGATACAGCTCTCCGTCGCGCCAAGAAACTCCTGTCGTCACGTCAACAGCTCTCTCGTCAAGATAGCTCTTGTCGCGTCGCACAACAGCTCTTGTGCACACGTCAACAATCACAAAGCAACAATAATATGAATCTCTGGTGCTCAAGGGTATGCGAGTTCAAATTTCACAGTATTGGTAATTTGGTAAGCTACTTGAGGTATACTACGTGGCGAATCACCTAGGTTTTTATAGGAGATGTTTTCAAATGAAGGCGAAGCCGACCCCCAAAAAAATATACTATATATTTTAGGCGAACAGGACACCGACCCACTCCGAATAATTCACCTTTTCAAATTTTCCTAAAATGAAATTTTCGCCATATTACGAATATTCGCCGCTAAAATTATCCCTACCGATGGTAGCACCAAATATGTTACCGGATGGTAGGATTTGATATGTTATGCTGCAGTAGCATCTCGTGCATGTTACCGACCGATAACATTTCAAGTGCACCGGACAATAGAATTTTGAGTGCTACCGAATGGTAGAATCTAAGGATGTTACCAACGCTCTATGCCGTATTTCTTCTATTGTCTCTGCTACGGCTAAGAGCACCAAAAATGCTACCAATTTGGTAGAATCCATACATGCTACCAGCCAATAGCATATAACATGTTACGGGTCGGTAGTGTCTTTTATGCTACCGACTATTTTTCTCCGCACGCTTCCTCCGACTCACCGAGTTCGTCAAAAAACTTCCCCCAAAACCAAATCGATTGCTCACTACAAATCACTAGCTCGCCATGAGTTAAAACCAACTTGGCTGCGACAAAACACAAGCCACCCTAAAGATTGTAAAACATTACGTTCCCCATCAATTGTCAATGCTCGACTGTTAAGTTTTCCATTTTTATGGGGTGTAAAAATGGATAACAATATATTCAAAGAGAGATTAGTTTCCTATTCAAAAGAACTTGATGCATTGTCTCATAACACTTAATAATGTTTTCTTAAACCCATTTATTTGTGTATTAATTAGATTAGAGTTTAATCTAATTTTTCATCTTTTAACACTTGTGTGTGAGCTCTAACCATTTCATCTATTTTTTTGATCATGATGGGATACAACCCACAAAAATCACATGTCTACCTATGATTGTGCAACCCTTTACCTCATTGTAAATCTTTGTGTGTGTGTGTGTGTGTGTGGTTTCTACTCCCCACTCTCCTAGACCATGCGTGTTAATGAATCCTCCAATCATTACCAATCTATCCCGATGCCTTTCCACTCGCACCCCACTCGCCCAAGTATTACAAAAAAATCACCTCACCAAACTATAGGATTTACCCCGTGTTGCGCCTATCCGCTCCTTGGATTTTTCTACCCCGATCACAAATATTATCTTCCCTAAATTTCTTTCCTTGAGTCATACCTCTCCCCTCCCCATATCTCTTTGACCTCGGTCACTCATCTCCTTTGTGGGTCACCCTCTTTATCCCCATATCTCTCCCTCACGAGTTGCACCTATCTTCCTCGAGTCACACATACCCTCTCCCTAAATCACTCTACCCCGAGTCACACTTCTCCAATCCTAGATCACTATGCACCTGTGTCGCATCTTTATGCATTTGGTCAACCCTCTATGCTCCCTATATTTCTCCACCCTATTCTCATCTCTCAACATAGTATATTTATATCTGTTTCTAACCCTCCAAATTGTTATTCTCCATATCCTAATCACACCTCTCTCGCCTTTGGGTCACACCCTCCATGACCAAGTTACTTCACCTTTGCATTCCCAATCTCCACCTCCGAGTTGTATCCCTCCATTGTCTAATCAATTCATTAACACACATAGTTTCACTACTACAAAACCATGATCACTACTCCCTAGCCCTAACACTACATCTCTTATCTCTAGTGGACCATGCCTCCTTATCCACTAAAATACAATCTAGAATCACCAATCACTCCACTTGATTTTCCAAACAATACACTCCCATAGTGCCACCGCTATACCAATTTATCCAAATTTCACCTTGGAACACATTACTCTAGCCCATAAATCACACCTCTATGCTTCCCAAATACCTATCAAGACTCCCCATTGAAACAATCAAACCTTCTCCCAAATGCTTCTCTCTCCCACTAATAAATTCCCAATCACCACCCAAGTCGCAATCTTTCTTTTATCACCAACCACCACATCCCACCTATTAAATACTACTTTCAATCACTTTGATCCACACCACCTCTCACTTGGTGCTTTTCTCACTAGCACCAAATCAAGCTACATTTTGACTATCAAATTGCAATGTAGATTTGACATTACCAAAAAGTATTTGAAGATAACTTGTTCAAAACTTGTTATCTAAAATGGGTTCTCACCGAGACCATGGCCGCTATATGTCATCTTCTTCTAAGGGAATTCATAATTTGGTTCTCTTTTGCCTTGATATATCGATTTCAAAATCATACTCATTCATGAATTCTAGAAAACGTTATTTTCATGCATTCAAATTAGGTTGAGTGAAGATATATTGCAATCATAAATGATTTGTTTTGACAATAAAAGTATTTCACAAAAGATAATGCCTCCACATCTATAAAGCATGCACTATATTTGTGAGTTCAAGATCAAGTGGAGCATAATTCAAATCCCCTTTCCTAATCTTTCATGGATCGTAAGCCACCACCTTATTTTATCGCATCAAAAATCATCTTAAACCTTCACCTAATGAATTTGTGACAAAGATGATTTATCCATTAGGATTAACAACTTTCAAAATTGGTGCAAATGTCAATTTTCCTTAAGAAGTTGGAAATATTTCATAACTTTTATTCCATACAAACTTCTTCCCTTTATTTTACAATGAGGTAATATGACTACCAATATTAGAAAATATTTATACTAACTTCTTGTAGTACCCTAAAATCCCATAAAATTGTGAACTTCATGCACATTCCTAGGCGTAAGCTATTCTATAATAGCCTTTATATCTTCTAGATCAATTGAAATTCCATTTGTTGATGTAATATGGCCAAGATAGTGCACTCTTTTCTAGAAGAAGGAACATCTTGACAACTTATCATAAAGTTTTTGATGTCATAATATTTGCAATACCAACTATAAATGACGAATTTATTCTTCTTCGTACGCTGAAATATCAATTTATCATCAAAGAATACCAAAAAATCCATCTAGGTAATCTCTGAACACACTATTCATCAAAATCATAAAACTTTCGATGTGTTTTTGAGTTCAAAATAAAGTACAAGAAATTCATAATGACAATACCTTATGAAAAAATTTATTTTAGGTATGTCACTTTCCTTGATCCTCAATTGATGGTACCTTGATCTCAAATCAAAATTTGAAAATATGGTTTCTCCTCTCATTTGATCAAATATATCATCAATGTGTAGAAATGGATACTTTTTCTTAACCATTTCCTTGTTAACATCATGAATTCAATGCCATGTCTAAGTGTTTCATCCTTATTTTTCATGAAAATAACTAGTGCTCTCCAAGGTGAAACACTAAGAAGAATCAATCTTAGCTAATAACTCCAAAAAATCTTCTTTCAAATCAAATAAAACCATGGTAGTCATTTGATATGGTGCTTTAGACTTAGATTCTAATCCTCGAATTATGTCTATAAGAAATCAGATTCTCTATGTGGTGGAAGTCCTAGTATTTCCTTAGGAAAAAAATCACTAAAATATCGAAGGAAAGGTTAATCCTCCATTATAAGATCTTTCACTTCAACTACATCATTAATGTTTACAACATACATAAAATGTCCCTTTTTATCCTTTCTTCAATTAAATAGCTGAAAATTTCCTTGACTTAGTGGTTTCATTTATTCCTTAGAAACTTAAGTACTTCCCATTGTCATCTTGGCATGTCACTATTTTAGAAAAACAATCCAATTTAGAACAGTATTTTCATAACCAATTAACCCCTAAAATAACGTCATATGATCATAAGGGTGAAACATATAAGATAACCTTTGTTGTAAACCCCGGTGGCATTAATCTACCTTCTTTTCGATTAGATTGCCATACCATATTGACCATGTTTTATGCATACGAATATCTTGTCTATTAATTTTACTCAATATATTTTGTGTAACGAATCATTGTAAACCTCTATTGTTAATTAAAATAGAAATATAAATATGAAAAAAATTACCTGAAACCTCTACTGCAGTAGACTAGAAGTTTATCCGATGGTTGTCAATTGCTGTGTGAATGCATATTTGAAATGTGTGATTCTGAGCATGTGCATGAGGTCCTCCATATTTTTCCCAATAGTGTTTTGGCTATAAGTTCTAGCATAATGATCACTAACACATTTAAAGAATAAATTTATTGGACCTATCTTCCATGAAAACTTCTCACCCGTGCTCTTATTATTTTCATTGTTTCCGTTTCCATTCAGACAATTTATCTAATTATTGTTCATCTTGGAAGATTTCCTAGTCTTATTATACTTCCATGAACCTCGTTATCTATTTCCTCCTGTATTTTTGAGCTTGCTAAAGTTATTCTTGAATGGTGCAGATGACTGTTGATTCAGTCCTCTCCTTGGCCATTGAAATCCTTTCTAGAAGAAAAGAGTACCTGTAGCTTTTTTTACTGCTTCATAGATTTATCAAAAGATCCATCCATAGTTTTCATCCCATGTACATCCACATCAGCTCCAATGTGGGGATTTGAACCCATAATAAATTTGTAGATACATAACCACTCATCCTATGATATTGAAGTACATACTTGAGAAGTTTTATGAACTTCTTCTAATACTGAGTTACTATAATATTCCCCTAGGTCAAGTTATAAAAATCAACCACCTTTCCATCAAATCACAATGTTGAAAACCATATTTTCTTGAAAATATTCAATAATAACCCCCATATAGTGTTCACAATACTCAAATTCTTCTCAGCGTTTTTATTACTCGCCAAGAGGATGCTTCCTTGAAAGATGATATGCTGCACATATGACCTTTTCCCCTCAAATACTTCTAAATATCATTTTTTTCCCATTTTGATAAGTTATGATTCAAACCTATCCCCTAGTACTTCTCTAGTGTAATTTTGTGGGACTAATCTCTTCAGATCCTTAACCAACTATGTTTCAAATCTTTCCTCTTAGTAACCTATTCAACTTCCTGGTCATGAGGATTATTCAAAGTCTACTCATTTATCCTTCACCATGGTCTGCCTCATTTCCATGATTAGATTATTCATTTGGTTCTTCATCTAGAATACTTTTCTCAAGTGTATTATGATGATCACGGGTGTTAGTAAGAAGTACAAGAATATGGTCAAACTTTTCTTGTTACTCATTTGCATTATTATTGGGATCATTGTTAGCATTATCATTGCCAATACAAAATGCTTCTATTTTCCTTTCCATTTTTACTCCCGAGCATGATTTTTTTTTAAAATGTAGTGAAACAAAAGGCTATCACATTAAACCTATCTCTAATACCAAGGTGAAGTGACCCCTTGACAGTGACATGAAAAACACACTATGTTTTTAAACCAAGATTTCTAATCACCCTTACACAACTAGGGACATGAATCATTGCCTCTCAAATTCCTTTCCCTACGCAAATAATCAAACACATTAAAAAAGCATAATAATATAATACACGAAATATAAATTCCTCTATCAAAGTAGATTTGATTGTGTCACTTATTTTTAACTTGTATAGTTTTATTCCATTGTAATGTAAGTAAATTAATCAAGTGTAAAACATGAAGTACAAGTACCTACAAGAGTCTGCATATAATAGTTCATCCAATTAGAATAAGGCATTGCATGGTTAATTCATTTAACATGTGTATACATCTTATCTAGTCATTTATTCAATTCTATTCCATATATGTGAACAAGATCACTCTAAGTAATGATTTCATTTTATTAGATTCATCGAATTCCCTATCATAAGAATCCATCTAGTTAAGGTTATATCAGTTACATCATAATTGCAAATCCATAGTAATAATGAAAGTGTATGCTTTCCATTAATCCATAAGTGTAAATCCATTATATAAGTTTACATATCAAATATAGAATCATCTTTATTACATGTGAAATATTGGTTTCCTTTTACATAGTAGTTTATGATACATAATAGTTATCAACATTCAATTACAATGTTTACAATCTCATTTCTCAATATACAATACTATATATATCACCATATAAAATTACAAAATTCATCACTTGTCACATAATCCTCTCCTGTCATAAATGATCCATCTTATTATTGAATTGTGTTGTGAGAGAAAGAATATTATTGGAAAATGTTACCTCCAACCATGATCCTTGTAGGCCCTCGTACACCTCCGACAAAGTGAGAGTGGTCCCATCCTTCATGAGAAGGAATATTCTTTAAATCAATAAGATAAGAGAGAGTACCATTGTGTAGTAGAGACACCCAAAAACGGGTAGACTTATGAACAAGGTAGGAATATAACATCCTAGAAATTATATTAGCAATGAATATGCTTTTTTCCTTATTGAAATATGGTAATGTACTAGGTCATGAAATAATCCTAGATTGACTAATAATGAGGGAAGACCTCAAATCTATCCACATTCAATCCCTAAACCCCCCAACTCTTGTTAGGTATGATCTACCGCTTTAGGTTATCTAACCCGTCCATACAGATCACTCCCAAATATAATAACACATCTTTAAAAATATTCCCTTTTCCCCATTGAAAATTCATAACAAGACATCTCTATCTCCATTTACTAACAAGTCGGGTAAACTAGAACTAGAAAAAAACAACAATAACCTTCTAGAATTTCCCTTACCACTTGTTTACATTAATGTTTTATGGATCCTTATCCCAGCTTTTAATCCATAAACTATAAAAATAACCCATGAATAGGACAAAAGAAATTGTAACCTTCTTGGATGTGCCATACCACCTAAGGAATTTATAATTGCAAGAATAATAAGGACGGTTTTCCATCACATGCAAAGGATTATAAATTTTCCCTAATAGTTTCCATATACATGTCTTTTAGTTATACATGTTCCAAAGATCAATAATAATTCATATAAGGTTTATACACAATGAAAATCAATATACAATCATTATATCATATCTCATCATCATTGAACGCTACACACATGCTATTTTATAATCCACATAATCACATTAATCATGTCATAATTGTTTTTATAGCAAACACGTTTAATATTATGATTTGATCGTGATACATCAAAAAGGGTTTTAATAATTTACGTATCATTCTAGTTGTATAAATCATAACCATTATTTCATTAAACCCAATGACCTTATCTCGTTGGTTTTGTACTTTTCATAAATTATGGTTGAAATCTCATGGTTAGTAACTCTATAATATCAAAAATCCCATTCTTA